>JAHBCN010017190.1:0-18547 GCA_019359885.1 Listronotus oregonensis | reverse complement strand
TTTGCGTTCGGTGCATTCCACATTTGATGTCGGTTTTTGTCTGGCGACTAGGGTTGTCAACTCGTTATAGAGCTAAGAAAATTTTCGACAAAAAAGACTTACTCCCGGAGTTTTATCTCCATTATTTATAATTTTAATTTAGTGAAAATGGGCCTCCATGCGACATTTTTGTTGCGCACTCGGCGTCAAAACCCGGGGATCGTCACACTAAATGATTTTTAGGGTACTAAATTTTTTTGGCGTAGAACCAGGTCAAACCAGTTAGGTTCCTTTGAGTATGTCACCGGGCATATTAAATCGTATTTTACGACATTTTTTTATGGTCTCGAACTTTTAAATTAATAAAAAGTGATTTTTTTAATTTAAAAAAAATATGTTTTTTTCCGTTTCCACCGCCATAACTTTAAAACTATCAAAGATACCAAAAAATTTTTTGTGTCAAATTAAAGCTCAAACTGTAACGCTTTTAACCTTATAAACTGTTTGGGCACAATTTGCACTTTCATCTTTAAAAATCAGATAAACTAAAGTATATATTTTTTGTATTGAAATTTTCACCAATCAATAAACTTTTTATTTTTGAAAATATTTTTACACATGCAGCGAAAAAAAATATAGCCAATTAATAACAAAAGTTTTTAAAAATTTTTTTTTTCCTAGAGCCTATCGTTTGGCAACAGCAATTTTTTTCAGACGTAAACAAGTATTATCGGGACCCAATGGCCCCGCATGCGGATAGCGTTCGTAGTAATACATTAAGCCGGGTATTCACTTAGCGAACGTATACAGCCGCATGGTAGCAAACGTATATGCCGTAAATGTGCGTGAATTTTGTTCGACATGCGCTCTGACATCCACATTTAACAAACGTATGCGTATGTGTTGTTCACCTTCGTTCCGACAATTCATTTTCATTCGTATTTTATTCATATACGTACACATTCCAAAACGATGTGTGGCGAATTTCCTTTGATGTACCGACAAGTGAGCGAACCTTTCCGCAACCGAATGCATGCGTTCGTAGATTAAATTATTCACGTCCACAGAAACCGAACGGATACTTTCGTTGCCGTGCGGCAGTATACGTTCGCTAAGTGAATACCCGGCTTTAGTAGTGGTGGTTGTCGAAATTTAGAGTGTGTTATGTATTTAGAATTTTAAAACAATGAATTAATTGTAACAAAATTGTGTATGATGGATACAGATCTGTTTTACAAAGACCTAGAATACAAGGGTTGTAATCATTACTATCAAGTGCTGAAAAAAGGCAGGACAATCTAGCAAAAGAAATTCTGTTAAAAAACGTTATTTTAAATGGCGAAATGAAAATAAAATATTATAAAAACTGTCGTAAATCTTACACGATTCTCAAAACTATTATCATAATTTGCAATCAGACAGTGGGCCGGTTCTTCAATTTATTGTGACACTAAACTTAAATGCGATACTTTTAATATTAGGAAAATGTGTTTTTTGCAACAATAGTAAAAATAAAAAGAAAAAAAGTTAAATAAAAAATCTGTTTAAACAAGTAATTTAAATATTATTATGTACCTACATAATATAGTTGGTACCTTTATATTAGTTTATATTTTGTACTGAAACAAAATACGAATTTCAATTTTATCCTTATAAATCATGTTTAGGGTATTTATTTTTTTACATAGTACTGCATCTTTTTAGGTAGTAGAAAAGCTAACCTATCAAAAAAAAGTAATAGAAACGACATTAATATGATATCTAAATTACGTGGCTATAAAGATTTATTTGCGTTTGATGAAATATCATAAATTATATTACAGCCACTACATCTCTGAAAGAAACATAAAATCGCACAAAAATAGGAAAACGGTTTCCGAACCTACCCGAAAATAGTTCGACAATATCTACCTTTTCTGCGAGATTGGTAGTGATGTTCAGATAGATCTTTTACTTCCTAAAGAAATGTCAAAATTTAAACTTCATTAAGAGCTGCTGCCATAATACATAGTGCAATGGCTTTATGTCAACCAAAATTGAATTTTCAACATGTACTTGTGTGAAAGAAGGACTAAAATGCTGTAAGGAGTGTAATGGATTAAATTTATGCAAAATGCTACTAATGAAGCGCCTAAATAACTACTTACATATTACATTTTTGGGTCTGTAAAGAAAATCACCCCCGGAATTGGACAATTTTTAAATTTGCAATGTAAAATATACTTTAAGTATTATTATTTAAGGCAAAAAAATGCGGATTATGTGGTTTTCACTAAAAAAAGCGCAATAAAAATTCTAAAAATTGGTCATTATTTGACATTTTATTTTAACTATTTACGATTTACATGTGATAAATTCATGCACCGCTTCAAGACGTTTACAGTGTTGCTAAACGGAAATATTATTAATTTATAATAAAAAACTTTGCCATAATTTTCATTAAATCAAAAATATTTGAAGCCAGTTACAAATTTAATTAGGGAAAATAAAAAGCCGCTTTAACTATCCAGCACTAATCATGACCGACCAGAACGGTGCATTTATAATAAAAAAAAATTACAATTTAACGAGGAAAACCTAACCGGAACTAACCAGAATTAGATAATAGTTTGAAAGTTGTTGTTTGTTAGTTCTGGTTAGTTTTTTATATAAAAAACAACCTTCAATAATAACAAATTATTACAAAAAGTCTGGCAACATTGCTTATTCAAGCAGCATTCATCTCTTTATATGGAAAAAAAGAATTATATATTCCTGTTTAAAAAAGATGTTTAACGAAGCCCTAGTTTATATTTTATGTGTGTACTATATTTCTCAAATTTAATTAAAAGACAAAGCATTCGCAATTTTTTGTTGCTAAAAATGTTTAAAAAATAATGAAGTTTTGAATGTATAATCAAAAAATAACGAATCCCATGGGTGGTTTTCTTTACCAGTAACCAATAAACAAAAGTTGAATAAACCTACTAATTAGGTGGGTACTTAAAAACAATGATTGATAATTTTTTTATGAGTTTAAAAATCTACCCACCTGTTTTGGATATTTAATTTTTTTCTTTTGAAACAACTTAAGCAGCCCTTAGACCTGCGTTTAAACCTCTTGATACAACTTTAACTACCTACTACACTTCCACCGGACCGTAAGATCTTTGTAGTCGGTCGGCTCGCTAAGCCAAGCGCGCAAAAAATATGACTTTGGCCGTTAAAAAAATATCACTGACTTAATACTATAAAAGAAATCTAAAAAAATTTTGTTTTAAAAACTTTTTAAACATAAGCTACAATTTGTACGCAGCATGTATGTATAAATTTTCAATAATAAACTTTTTTCTCGATTGCCTAAAATTACGCTACTAAAAATAACAATTTTGAGTTTCGTACTATTTTAAAAATTTAACAAAAAAATATTAGCTTCAAGTGGGACGTTGTTTGAAGCGCTATTGTGTCTACTTTAATCTAAAAAAAAATTTAACTTGATAGCATGAATATTATTAGGGATATAGCAGTGGAGAAGTTAAAATACGTGTTTTATTGAAAACTGATTTTTTTGGGTTTTTTCAAAATAAAAAATCTCTCGACCACTAAAAAATGTCGTAAAAAGTGATTTCGTGTACACGATTACCTTATTAAAGAATCCCACTAAGTCTGGTTTGGTTCTACGCCGGTTTTTTTTTCTCGATAACTAAGCGACTTTTCTTCCAAATTTTACTCCACTAAATATGAATTGAAACATTTTTAAAAATTATGGTGTATTGAGAACACTTCAACAACAAGTTAGACAACTGTCAATGGACAAAATTGTTTTGAACTTTTGTCCTCATTATACATTAAAAAAAATTCTTAAATAATTGTCGTATAAATTTTTTGCTTCGTAAAGCCCTTCTTATATACATACTTAACAAGATAATGCCGACGATGCTGTGGGGTCAGAGGGAGTACAAGATGGGGACGGTATAAAAACAGTCCAAAAGACCTTATTCGGCAATAGCCTGTCCTTATTATTATTGCCCTTCCGACACCATCAAACCACTCACTGGTTCGCAAATGCCCTTGTTGTGGAAAATCAATCTCCAAGTGCTAGTTGCCTCAAATAACGAATATGTCGCTATGTAGTCTGTCTTTGACGTCCAATACCTGTTAGGTTTAAAGTGAGTGGACCTTTTACGCCCTGACACCTTTTTATATTTCTCCCAATAGGATCAGACTTCTAATGAATCCGATATCAGATTGGGAGAGATGTCTTACCAGTGGCGGCTCGTGGTACCTAAAACAGGTGAGGCCCAAAAAAAGAATAAATTTCCACGTCACCTTGGTGCTTCAACACCTGAGGTATTATTCACTGACGCGTTGAAGTTTTTTTTTATGGACTTCATCGCCAATAGCCCTACTAAAACCATAATAAAATAATAAAAATAACTTAAAAACTCTACAAATTTGTACCTTATTCAAGTACAAAAAAATAATAACAAAAAATAAAACATGTCTAACGACAACAAAAAAATGTTACTTGTTTAAGTAGTACTAAATGCTAAAAAACACAAAATAGATCTCTTATTGTTAAAAAAAAAAACAAAAAATAATTCTCTTATTGTTAAAAAAACAAAAAATAATTCTCTTATTGTTAAAAAAAAATAAAAAATAATTATGTAAGGATATTGATAGGGACAAATAAACACTTATTTGTGTTTATTCACCTTCAGTACCCATAGAGAGAGAGAGGGGAGAGAGAGAGAGAGAAAAAGAAGAAAAAAAATAAAAAATGATCATCATCACAAAATAAGTTCCTTATACGCGTAATTAAGAAAATAATTAAAAATTAAATTTAGGCAAAATAATGAATAATTAAGAGTTTTTTACTTTTGGTAAATTAAGTCTATTCGACGGTTTTTCAAATTTGCAAATTTATCTATAATATCCTCATAAAACTGGGTATCCTCACTAACACTTTGTAAAATTCCTTTTTCAATAGCCATCATTGACAAACCCGTTAAACGCTCTTGTGTCATGGTATTTCTTAAATAGGTTTTAATGCGCTTAAGACACGAAAAATCTCTTTCTACCGTTACACTTGTTGCGGGGATAGTTAATACTAGGCAAAAGAGTTTATAAGTTTCCGAAAAGATCATTTAAATTCCTTGTATAATATTTCTATTATTTGTTGAACATCGAGATTACAAAATTGTTTGTCCCTGTATAAAACATTAAGTTCGTTTTTTAGTCGGTCTAATTCAAAAACATTTGGATACATTTTTAATAAACATTCAAATGATTTTTCGGGAAAATTCTTAGAATATTCGGTAAATTTTGAAGAATCTACTAATGAAAGAAAATTTAAATCGTGGAGATTATTAAAACGAGTACTTAACTGAAGGGATATACAATCTATAATTTCGTAGTACAATATTTTATAGCCCGAAAAGATTTCTAATTCATGACCACTTTTTCCCCTTTTACTTGGTAATTCATTCTGTTTTTTGCCCAATTAAAAAACCCTTTAAACTTTCTTCATTTCTTAATTCGGAAATTCGTTGAGCAGCGATTTTGATTTGGTTAGACAGTAGTTTATATCTAGAGTTTTTATTTTGCAGAATTTGAAAAAAGTAAATCAGTGCACGCGAAAATTTCGTAATAGATCTTGGTCAAAATAGCGAAGTCGAAGTCTTGAAAATGTTTTAGAAATCCTTTTGCCGAATTTACTGATTCTGAACCTGAAGTTTTGTCATCAATTATAGTTTGGAACACTAATTTTAAGTTATCCCATTCAGTGGCAACTAAATTTAAAATTTTGGAACGGGTATACCAGCGAGTTTCGACCGATCTTGGTATCCTTTTTCCGACTATTTGATCGAGAACAAAGGCCGCTTCGCTGAATTATGAAAATAGGTTGGTATACCTAACAAAGTACAAAAAAAAATTCGACTTTTATCGATTTGTTTAGTGCCTTGCTGCAGCACAAGGTTTAATCTATGTGCGCAGCAATGGGTAAACAAAGCCAAGGGGGCTGAAGATTTTATCTTTGCTTGAAGCCCATTTAGCTCGCCAGACATAACACTGGCCCCGTCATAACACTGAGCCACTAATCTTTCCCTAAAATTATATGGCTCCAGAACGCTCTCTAACAAATTATAAAGAGCATCTGCTGTTCGATTTTCGCTGACATCAAAAAAACCCAAAAATCTCTCATACAGACACCCTTTTATGACGTATCGAATAGTTATCGCACATTGGGAACGCTCTGTTATATCTGTTGTATCATCTGCCATTACACCGAAAAAAAGACATTCCTTATCATTTACTTCATTTTTAATAAAATCTGTCAAATATTCATGAATACAAGAAATTAGTTCGTTTTGTATGGTTTTAGACTGCCCTGTAAAAATGTTGCTAAATTTTTCACAATGTTCAGTAAGGTCTTGATTACGTTTAATTAAGCATTTAAAAATTTCTTTAAAATTTCCTCGATTTATTGACTCTAAACTTTCATTATGTCCCCGAAAAGGTAGTTCTTGTTTTCCCAACGTAAGTGTAACATCAATTAAATAACTAATTAATAATCGATTTTTGCGAACATTTTCGTTGTATAAAATTTTGTTTAAACTAGCGTTTTCCTTTAATGCATCCTGAATGGTGGCCCTATTTTGCTCTAACCGCACCAAAGCCATGAAGTTTTTTATGTGCTCTTTAGAAGCCTCGTGCATTTTGGTACTACGAGAAAAATTTTCAAGTCCCTAAAACCATCTTTTGAGCACCATGAATTTTTCCCTTACCCAATAAAATACACGGCCAGCAATACAGACTCTGTTTATACGAACTCCCGCAAAGCCATTTATAACTATCATACCAAGAAGTTTGAAACGTTCGCGAAGTCTCCCGACCCACCCTCTTTTCGCTAATAACCGCCATTAATTTTGGTGTTGGCCGACTCTCTAATATTTGCCGTTTTTCCACTTCAGGTCGTCGCGAGAAAGGGGTTTCAAGCAAAGATAAAACAATATCGTGAGAGGGATTCATTATTACGATAAGTATTTTTAAATTAAAACCGGTACAAGATAAAACAAAGTAACAAAGCAAATATTTTTAAACCAAACCAACCAAAAAAAAAATTATGCTGTGGCTATTATTAAAATACAAAACAAATAGGTACTGCTTACCAGGTTTTAAGGGCTTATGCCTTACCTCGAAAGTCTAAAATCGCCAAACAGAAACACCTGTTTTAAACCAGAAAGATTAAATACTACCCCGCTCTCTCTAATAGGCACGTGTCTATAGTCTAAATTATTATTTAATATAACGGTCCAGTTGCAATTCCTATGCCGTGATCTAATTATAGAAACAAATAAATCACCTCACACCTGATTCTTCAAGAAGAAAAGAGAGGAGATGAACGAGATAGACAATATAATGTTGCCAAATTTCAAATACGCACCTTCTAAAGCGACCATTTGGCTATGCAGCCGATACAAGCCCAAAATTGTGGGCCTCAACGGATCAAAAATTCGCGTATTTAAATCCTCGTCTTGTGCAGTTTGCGTGGTGGGGTAGCATAGCGTTGCATCGGCGATTTGTGACGCATATGAAGCCCAAATTTCGGAGATTACTATTTTGTTACTATGCATGGAGGGTCTATTTGAGCGATTGGAAGGTGCGCGCGCAAAATTTTAAAAAGATATTATTTTAAATTATAATGTTATTTTAATGTTTTGATACTTTTAATAATTAGAAATTAGTTAAAAAGCGTTTTATATTTAAATAAATTTTACATTATATGTACTGCTGATTGTACCTGTAAAAATGTAATTTTACATGTGAGGCCCGGCCTCAGTTGCTTCATATGCGAGCCGCCACTGTGTCTTACATCTCTCCTTCTTGTCGCTACCGGACACGAGCACAATGCGTACTGATGTGTTCTGAGATGGAGACTATATTTTTTGTTTTAAAATTTTAAAATATACCAATTTTAAACTTACATGCACATTTAAATTATTTGATTAAAAAGGATATTTTAAATGTGGGTTTTATTTATTTATAGCGCTTCATTTTACTGATAGGAAATATTTAAATTTTCTTTGAAGAAGCATATAAAATTACAATACTGAGTACTCTGAGGGCAGAAATTTTTTTTTATTTCAACCAGATGTGAAATTTCCATAAAAATGATTCTGATATGTAAACATTGGTTTCTTATTCAAAAAAAAGGTATTAAGGAAGCTTTTCAGTTCAAATAAACTTTCTATGGTCAAATTAGTCAAACATTTGCCGTACAAAGTTTGTACAAATACTTTATAAACATTCTGCATATACAAAGTGGCTCGATAGTGCGACAAAGATCGATATATCCGAAACCGTTCATAATGGTAACTGAATATACAAAAATTATAGAAAAAAGGGCGTAAAATGTAAAATTATTTTCTATTTCAGAATTTTCCAAAAAAATGCACTACCACTCAAGAAAACTTCCTTATTTTTAGCTTTTAACCTAAAATAGAAAAAGTATAGAAAAAAAATTCATTTAAAAAAATCGCTACCCTGTATATTATGCGGGAAATTCTTGAACTGTGATATAGGTACAATGTCGACGTAGATGGTTTTTTATATATCATTTTCGATTTTGACAAAAATGACGTCATCTTTATACTTTTGGCATTGTTTTGACTTTTTCATCTAAACCGAAAGTGAAATTTAAAATTGTAAAAATTAAAAAAGTATTCCTACGTAAAATGACCAATATATTTTTTATTAAACCATCACTTTACATTTATGACTTAGTTTAAAGGAGCAAATTAATGTTTAAATTTTTACAGTGGGGGCAAAAAATAATTTTTCCTGGATTTTGGAAATTTTTGATCCAGTAAGAGGCATCCCTAGATACCTAATTAAAAAAAAACATTAGGAATAGGTAAGTAATTTTTAGCTTCCATAACTTTTGTACTCTTAGTTTTTCTCTGTCGTAAACGGTTTTGGAGATATCGAGCTTTTCGGACCATTGAGTCACAATCTTTAAATTTTTTAAACATGTTACTGAATCTACTAGTTATCGTTTTTAGATAATTTTATTAAAAAAACAAGTGATCGATTTAATTATTATTTTATTAAAAAAACCTGTTACTCATAAAATAATCGCCCTTTTAGGCAGTTCTTGACAATTTTTTGTCATGTCTGTATGAAATACCTTGTAAATTAAATATAAAAGGTTGCAGGTCGGTCTTGGTCTTGCGTAGTCTTGCACCCCTCGGTCTTGGTCTTGCATACCCCGGTCTTGGTCTTGGTCTTGCAAGCGAGAAAAAGGGTCTTTCGGTCTTGGTCTTGGTCTTGGTCTTGCTCCAAGACCAAGACCAGGCCAAGGCCGGTCTCGCTCATCACTACTTCATCAGCAAGGTATGCTAACACCTTGAGTTAAGCCCTTGGTCTCAAAAGAGTTGCCATGATAACCAAGCAACTCTAGCGCATGTTCCAAAAGATCCTACTGGGCCCAACCACGACAACGACGTGTGAACACAGCGGTGGGACCAATACCTCTTACTCATCGATTTCGGCCTTTTTGGAACCAATTTCTTAAAAAGCAAATCCGGCTTCACGTAACCCAATTATCCGACCCCTCTCAAACTCGGAAAGCTAAGTGAAATTAGCGCGTCCGCGAACTCTAGGCATGATAATGCAATAAAACAATAATAAAGCAAATGGAACCAAACAAATCCAACACAGAAAAATTACTAAATATTGAGTAAACATGTTTATATTATTAGGATCCTGATATGGAAAAAAAGATTCTACAAAAAAGTACTTCTCGGAATGCCTTCAAAATTTTATCATCGTATATTTTCACGATAGCAAAATTTAACACAAGTTTTTATTACAATTTAATAAATAGTTCTGGGTATTGCATTTTCTATTTCACTTAGTATACAGTGTGGTCCATTAAGTATGCAACAAATGGGAAACTTTTTTATTTGCAATTTGTCAGAAAATTTTATTCTTCATAAAAGTTGGTGCATGGTCCCAAACTGTATTAGCAGTAGTTACTTTTATTAAAAGTTGAAAGGTATACAGGGTAGGTCAAAAAAATTGAAAACTGCTTAAGAGTAAAGTACCTTTATTTTAAAAAATATAACAAAATGTTATAGGGAAAAGTTGTTTAGAATTTAAAGTTATACCCAAATACCAAGTCATGGCCCTCTATTCAAATTTTTAGTTTTTTTTTGAAATTTTTGAATTTCCCCTGTATAATGCATGTTTATATTGTTCTAATTTTATATTTGTTTAAAGAACCCAAAACTAACTTACTTTTAAACAACTGTTCTTAAATTAAAACATATTTGTAAAATTAAACTGAATTTATATTTTTTTTTGCCATTCGCCAACTTCAAGTTTGTTGCAAGGATATTTAATAGAACTTTAAAACTCCCTAAATATATTTTTAAGCAAGGCAAGTACTTTATTTTTAATAATATGCCAATAGAAAGCTTAAAAAATGTATTACATTTCTATAAAAAAAAATATATCAAAATGCTTCAAGTTGAACTTATATTGAAGCAAAGCAAATAGCAGGGAGCCATGAAAAAACAAATGACTGACAAGAAAATCTATTTCTAGTTTGACAGTTTTTAGCTTTTTTAAACTTATCCATAAGACGTTTGTTTCATAGTAACTGTTTTTTTAATTACAAATGCCTCCTCGAGTATTCTTAACGATAACTGAAAAGGCAGAACTAGTTTTAATTTGTGGAGATGGTTATAAAAAATATGCGTGAAGCTGCAGATATTTTTAACGAAGGCATCCAGAAAAACAAATTATTATTCAACTGTAAGTAGAATTCTAAAACCATTTTAAGGCGACAGGATCATTGTCATATAAGTACCATGAAGAACGAATAAAAACTGTCTGTACGAAGAAAACCAATTAAACGTACTTCAGACAGTTATTGAAAATCCCAAAACGTCCACAAAACAGATTTCTGAATATACTGGTATTAAAAAACCCTCTGTAAAGCGAATCCTAAAAAACAAATATTACCCATACAAACCGAAATTTATTTGTACATTACAAGAAAGGGATTATGATTTAAGATACGATTTTTCAATATGGGTCCAAGGTCAAATAGAAAAACAAAGAGATTTTCATCACCATATCCTATTCGGAGATGAGTCGACTTTTACCACAAATGGTGTACTATCGTCCCAAAATTGTAGATGGTGGTCTGATGAAAATCCAAATTTTGTTATCGACAACAAAAATCAATATTACCAAAAAACTAATGTTTGGTGTGGTATCTTAAATGATAAACTAATAGGTCCCTTCTTTTTCCCAGAAATCCTAAATGGGAATAGTTATCTAAATTTTTTGGAAAATGAACTGGACAATTTTTTAGATCAGATGCCGTTACAAGAACGGCAAAATTTGTGGTTTATACATGATGGATGTCCTGCTCATTCTACCAGAGATGTTGCTCAATGGCTGAATAGAAAATTTGGCAATAAATGGTTAGGACGAAATACAGATCCACGGTGGCCTCCTCGTTCGCCAGACCTGACACCGATGGATTTTTTCTTGTAGGGATATTTGAAGCAACAGGTTTATAAAGATAGACCGTTTAATAATGTTTAAGAACTACAAACTTCAATAAGATTTCATTGTAGAAATATTCCTGCTAGGGTGTTGGCATCTACATTAAGGGAATTTAACGCGAGAACAAAAGGTGCATTGAAAGGGATGGTAGTCATACAGCGACCTTACATAGTTCTTGTTTTAAGCAGTTTTAATTTGTTTTTTATTTTTTTTATTCTTGCAATAGTCTTCGGATATTTTTTAAATTATTTTTCCATATTATTAAAAAGATTAGAATTAAAATAGTACTTTAATAAAAAAAAAAATCTTAGAACTCAGTTGTTTTTTTTTTCATAGCGATCTACTATTTTTTTTGTTTTAATATTAGCTCAACTTGTAACATTTTGATATGAAATTAATATAAAAATATTATACTTTTTTGAAAGTTTTTAACACATATTATTAAAAATAAAGTACTTGCCTTGCTTAAAAATATATTTAGGGAGTTTTAAAGTTCTACTAAATATCCTTGCAACAAACTTGAAGTTGGCGAATGGCAAGAAAAGATAAATTCAGTTTAATTTTACAAATATGTTTTAATTTAAGAACAGTTGTTTAAAAGTAAGTTAGTTTTAGGTTCTTTAAACAAATATAAAATTACAACAATATAAACATGCATTATACAGGGGAAATTCAAAAATTTAAAAAAAAAAAAAAATAAAAATTTGAATAGGGGGGATGACTTGGTATTTGGGTATAACTTTAAATTCTAAACAATTTTTTCCCCATAACATTTTGTTATTTTTTTTTTAAAAAAAACTTTACTCTTAAGCAGTTTTCAATTTTTTTCCCCACCCTGTATCCCTTTTTAACTTTTAAAAAAAAATAATTTTTTTCCAATACATTTTAAACCCCCTGCACCAACTTTTATGAAGAAAAAAATTTTTTTTGACAAATTGCAAATAAAAAATTTTCCCCTTTTTTTGCATACTTTTTAAAAGGACCACACTGTTTTTTTCCCAATTTCTGCGCCTCAATTATGGCAACCAGACTAGTTCTCATATTTATCTTAGTTTGAATTTTTAAAATTTCTCCATGTATGATTGTATTAAACTTTTTTTTCGATGTCCAACTTGTTTACGTTGAAATTGTTCGGGCCCCGTTGAAAATATTTTATTTATCTTGTTTTGATTTTTGGGTTTTTATTTAAACTTTGTTAAAAAATAGATATTTTCCGACAAAACCCCGATTACTTTATTTTGATTTGTATTTTTTTTTATACGTATAAAGCTTTTTGATCCCCCGGGGGGTTTTGGGGTTTTGGGTGAGATGTTTTTTTTGGTTTTTATGTATTGAATTTTTAACTTTTTTAAAAATATTTTATTTTTTGGGGTTTTTTCTGGGTGCACGGTTTGGCCTGACGCACGCAAGGGGTATATGACACGAAAGTTTTCAGCCTGTTTTTCTCCCCCCCCTAACTTTGTTATCGTTCTACTTTTAAAGGGTTTTTGGGAAAAATTTGTTTTAAAGGGAAAAAATTTTTTTAAAAAAATAAGAAAACGAATCCGGGGGAAAAAATTTCCCCCATTTATCGGATCACAAAAACCGGGGTCATCTTTAGTTTTTATATTTAAAAAAAATAAATGGTTTTTGTCTGTCTCAAAGTATACCGTGTTAGTTTTCCCTTTAAAATTTTTTGGATTATACCTGCCGACAGCAAAAAACTGCGGATCGGTAGGTTTTAAAAGGGGGAAAAAAATTAGGGACGGTTTTTTAATATAAAGATTTAAAATTTATTTTTATTTAGGTAATATAATTTTTAAAAAAACATTAAAAAATTAAATATATGCAAAGTTTTAATAAATTTATAACTCATTATCTATACATAATTACTTTTTTAAACTAAATATCTAAATCTAATTTTGGGTTTTTACCATCAGAGCCATCATTAAGATTAATTACAATAGGATTTATGTTGTTTTGGATAGAAATGTAAGAGTCCCCCCCCTTTTATAATGTGCTGTAGTGAATTTTTCCAGCTCTCAACTGGTATGTTAGTAATTACTTTTTTTTCAAAAGTATAACACTGAGACTTAAAGTAGGTGTAACATTTTCTGCTCTGATTTTTTTATTTTATTTGGGGTTTCCCCCAAATGCTCTAAAAAGGGGTTTAAAAATAAGTGATACGGAGGAAGTTTTTGACAGTATGCCCAGCCTGTTCAGCCAAATTATCACATACATATTGTTTTTTTTTTATATGAATTTAGGATTTTTTTAAAAATTGCGCTTTTTTGAACTAAATTCAAAATAAATATCATTTCCTAACAAATATTCCTGGATTTCAGTTTTTGAACTTGATGAAGCTGGTGCTTTGTGTAGCAGACCATTGGGGGTGGGGGCGTTATCCATGACAATAACACTGTTGTTTGGAATATTTTTTTAAAAAAAAATTTTGAAACCAGTTTTCCAAAAAAAATTTGCACTTGTATCCTTATGATAATCCCCAAAAAAGAATCCTTAATATTCTTTGCAGACAGCAGCAAGCAGTTTGGGACAAATCCGTCTTCTAAACCAGCGTGTATTATGGTAATGCGTTTCCTTTATTTAAAAGGGGCTTTCGTCTGACAGTTTTGACTGGAATCAACCCATCCTTTGGGTACTGTGTCATGTATGTGTATCGAACCATGTTTCATCAAGGTAAATTATGGATATGTTTTCTAACCTATATCTTTTAATTTCTTTAAAGGAATTAAATCTCCAAATGTCTGTGCGATTCCATTACTACTTGTCTTTTGTCTATTTTGCGGTATTTAAATCCCATTTTACAAACAACTCCATGGAGGGTGGCACTGCTAATATTTATATTGGTTTCGTCTTCGTCTAGCTTCTTTTTTTTAGTTTATCCAAGGTAGGAACAACGGGCTTTCATAATGACAATATATTTTCCTTCTTATTAGGTCCTTTATCACTATTGTCTAAACGGTGAGATTGAAAATCAATAGTTTTTTTCTTTTTTTCAATTCTTTACTGATAATAATATCCCTTATCAATAATATTGGAGTTTTTTCAAGTAGACAGGTTTCTTTTTAAAACTTCTTGTTTAATTAGTTTCCCCTACTGATTAAAGTTCCATACACATTTTTCACAACCTGTTTTGCATCTAATGACAAATGATTTCTACGCACATAGTTATATTCCCCGTAAAACAACTTTTTGAAACGGACACCCAATGGTCAAAATCAAGAAATACCCGGGCCCCCTCTTTCCATTATGAAATAATGGGTATACCAAGTGACAATAGGTAATAAAATCGTTTGAGACAACCATACCAAAAAAATTCCCTTACCTTGGCGTTCTGTAGGTCTAAAAATCAGTTGCCCACGTAATAGAAAAAAAGTAAGAACGAAACTGGGAATGCTTCCAATTAATAGCTATTTAAAATGAACCCATAATATATTCTCGATCAATTATTATTTATAAAATTAACTCCCCGACAATTTAACTTGGGGCATGTCAACATTTTTTAAGTACCAATAACCATAATTAATAAAGGTACGTTTGAATAAATGGAATATCCAGCGTCCCGTCAGTTTAAGAGTTGTTTTTAAAAATTAAACATTTTTTGAATTGTTTCTTTATGGGGTTTAAAACCAATTTGGTACAGGGGGTTGTTTAAAAGTAGTTTTTGTCGTGTAGGTTTTTGTGGTTATTGTACTACGCCAGACAAATTTTTAATTTTTATAACCTATTTCAGGTAAATCAACCTTTTTATATTGGCCCGAATTTTTTTGGGCTAATTTGAAATTTTTTTTTTTTCTGAAAATTTTTAAAAAGGTGAAAATACCCAACAACCATATTTATGGCCTTTTTAAAGCATTAGTGGCTATAGGGGGATTATCTTCACATTTTTTTTTTAAAGTTGTCCCTTTTAAATGATAAGAATAAAGGTATCGTGTTTGGAATCGAAAAGTGTTTAATCATGCCCAAAAAAACAAAAAGGTTTGTCACTACAGGAAAAAATTGATGTTATCGCGGAAAGAAAAAAAGTACCCTTTGGGTTCGCTAAACGGGCCGAAAAGTCTGCGGTGGAAAAATTCCAAATAAATAATATCGGGAAATTTAAAGCTGAACTAAAACAAAAGATTGAAGAAGGTATTGATTTGAACAAAAGAGGAAATTCCCGAAGTCGAGAGGTTTGGGGAAAGATAAACCCGATTCTGCAAAGCAAGAGGTAAAAATGTTCCAATTTCTGGACCTTTAAATTTAAAAAAAAAAGCATTTTTAAAGGCAGCAAGCAATTTATAACTGGCAAATTTTGTAGCCTCGAAGGTTTTAACAACTGTTACCGGGCAAAAAGGGCCACCCTTCTAAAAAGGGGCCAATTTTTCCCTTAATTTTATGGTGGCCGTTATAGACAAATTTTACTTATTAGGGCACCCAAACAAAAACCATATTTAGTTTTTAAAGAAAAAGGGGGGCCCCTTTAATGGTAAATTACCGTGATATAAAAGGTCCCAGTAAAAGGCGAACAAATCCAATATGTCGTTGTACTTCGAGACGTGCGAAATTGTTAGTCGTGTTTATTTCTTTGGGGGTTTTTACTTTTTAAAGAAAAGAAGTTGACAAAATTTATTGAGCAACGACTCAACATCAAGTTTTTGATACGCTCGGTAAAATTGGCAAAAATACTGGTAATTAACCCCCGTTTACGGTGATAATGCTAAAGCTTATTGGGGTTAGCAGGGGTACATTAGCAAAACTCAAAAAAAAATACTGGATTTTGTAGCTAATTTGTTGCTAAATGCTAAATTTTGTTCCCAAAGGTTTAAAAAAAAATCGTTTATTGCATCCAATATCCCGGGTGTTGCTCCGTCGAGCGGGACATAGGAATTCCCTTTAAATTTTGAATTTTGGTCCAATATTGGCTCCCCAAATTATTTTAGAAAAAAAATATTATTAGGTTTTTTTATGAGCACGAAAAGTTGTACCCAGTGTACAAATTTCAGCTTTTCTCAGTCCGCCAGCTAAGGATAAATGCTAAAAATAAGTTACGAATCTCCTTTTTTTTTTACCCCCCTGTATTATTAGAAGTTTATAATAAAATCCCAGAAAAATTATTTAACCTCTTACTCTCAAGTTGTCAGATCAATGTCACATCATTTTTAAATAATTTAAAATACTCAAATCAAGAAAATCACTATTATAAAATGGTTTTATCAGGGAAATAGTTATCGAAGAGTAGCGGACATGTTTGCAGCCTTTTTTTCCCAATTTGGGCCAAATTTTTAAGTAAATCTACAATAGAACGGACGATAAAAAAATTTTAAACTACAGGCACAGTAATCAATAATTGCAAAAAAGTGAAGAAAATCGACGTGAAAATCAGAGACAAATTGTACAAAACGAGAGGAATTTAGGGATATTTTTTGTAGAGGAGGCCGAAGGGAAAAATTAGCACGAGGCAACCGGAGGACATTACTGGACATGACCACACCCCACACCACAATATCTCGAATTTTTAAAAAGATGTAAATACCACGCTTACAAGTCGAAAGACACCAAGAATTAAGAGACGGAGACGAAATACGACGACAGGAATTTTGCTTTAAGATGATGGAGAGGACAAACACTGACAGAGGTTTTTAACAAAATATTTGGGGTTTTTCTGACGAATGCACTTTTACATTGAACAACGAACCCAACATTCAAAATTGCCGGTACTGGAGTAACGACAACCAAAATCGATTTGTTGAGACAAGGACCAATATCCACAAAAAAAATTAGTTTTTGGGGGGAATTTTCGGCCACCATATCCTTGGACCATTTTTCCTTGACCCAAATTTGAATGCGGAGTACCTTTTTGGAACTTTTAGAGGAACAAATTTTGCCTGCTTTGAACAACCTTGCCCCGTGAAAATCAAGAGAAAAAGGGATCAAAGGATTTGCCCAGCACACAGTACCAGAGCTTGGGGCGAATACTTTAACAACGCATTTAATAACGACATCATAGGCCCGAACCACGCAATACCTTGGCCAGCCAGGTCTCCGGATCTTTCGCCAAACGATTTTTTTCTATGGGGACATTTAAAAAGTTTATACCAATAAAAAATATGAAAAATTTTGACCAGCTAAGGAATGCTATTTCCGCTAATGTGCCAGAATATCGATGTACCAACTAGCCAACGTAAGAAAAAGGTTTTATAATCGTTTGGGTTTTTTGTCTGGCAGTTAATGAAGGAATATTTGAGCATTTGATTAAATCCTGATATTTTTGTCATAAATTGATTTCTAAAAGTAGACAAAATTTTTTTTTTTGTCTTGCGTAACTGTGAGTGCATGTGTTGGAATTACCCCCAAACTAAAATGAAATGGAGGATTCTTTTTTAAATTCCCGTATAAAATTGTTCAGTTTTGGGAATGACATTATAAATTAATGATCTAAATTGTCACTGATAAATCGATATGGTGTTTTATTATTGATTTCTAGAGTACAGGGTGATAATGAGATACTACGTTGCAGAAGTATTTAAGCAGTTTACTTTACTGGTTGGTTAAAAAAAAGCTCAAATTTTTAAGTCCGGACCTACATGCGGGGACCCCAAAATATATAGAGCGTTACGACTAACAGTAGCAGGTAAAACGAGAAATCAACGAATTATTGTGGGAAAGTACCATACCAGTAAATTTAAATATTTATATAAAAGCGTGCAGTGTTGAAATAGGGGCTTTTTTTTCATATCCCCCATTTTTACGTCTGAAATATAATTGGGGGTTTTAAAATTCAACCAGAACCAACCATGACCGATCTTTTAGAACATTCAAAAACCCCCGTTCTTGTCGGCCCTGGTTAGTTCGGTTAGTTAAAGGGCTTTTATTTTTTTCCCCAATTTTATTTTTGAATGAAAACTTGCTAAACCCCAAATTTCATGTAACGGAAAAAAAAAAAAAAAAATATCGGTGGAATTAAAAAATTTTTTTTTTGTACTATAAAAGCAATTTGTGCTTGCCTCACAGCAACAAAATCACA
>JAHBCN010017189.1:18696-33705 GCA_019359885.1 Listronotus oregonensis | reverse complement strand
TATAGTCTGGACAATCTAAAGTTTTAGTCATGGCCGACAAGACATGTCATTTTCTAGTTACTTTTATTATAGCCAACTCAAGATTGGGCCAGGGACGTACTTTGGCGAATATTTTTTTCATAAAATGATTTTAAAAATTTAAGAACAAAATTGCTAAAACATATTTACTGTTAGCATTATAAATACAAAAAAAACGGGTTTTTGATTTTATTAAAATTTTAAAACTAAAGAGTTTTAAACTCACGAGACGATACTCAACACATGATAACGTGACAACATATTATTGGTATTGTATTTAGTAAAAAAATATAATATACCTAAACGTGTTGAAAAAGGATATATAAAAACATTTTTATTTATGATTCAACTATTTATTATGAAGCGCTATAAACTATATAAATATATAAGCAGGTAAATACATACTTAGCCTTTAGATCCTAGCATGTTCTTGTAAAAATGTTTAATTAATTAAGATTTGTTTAATTTTTAGGCGTTATTATACTTTACAAGTAACCAGTATTCATTATTAATTTACTTAAGATAGCACGACCTTGGTTTTAGCTTTTATTTGGATGCGAAATCCTTTTAAGCATATAAACTTTTAAGAAGTTACCTAATGTAAAATTTATGTATTTCTAGAAACTAAAGGTTCTCTTTTAGTAATTTTTGCGTTCTGTAATTAAACATAAATAAGGAGAAATTAGTAGTTATTTTTTATTAATAAAATATATTGTTACTGTTTTAAAAAAATACCACTTACAAAATTTTATGATACCTTCATCATATTGGCAAGAATGTCTACTAGTTTAAAAAATATACCCCCCTTTTAAATAATAATTAGTACTTTAAATTTTAAACAAATTCGGGGTCGTGACAAGATACCTTTTTTTTATTTAAAAAGTAGTGTAGTGAGTGAAATACATCTATTTTTGTAGTTACTTTTTTAAGTGCATGCATTTTTCTGCAAATGAATAAGTGAATAAACACCTATCGCTGTAGTCACTTTTTTAGTATGCATTTTCCTGCAAGCGTATGAGTAAAGAACGCTTTATTGCATGGTTAATTTTATAAATTATCTTCGTCAGATGACATGCTGTGATCGCTGTCAGAAACATGAATGATGATGGGTTCTTGAACTGACATTATATATTTTTTTTTCCCACGCCTCTTTTATAATTTTATCTGTATGTCGAACATAGTTAGACCAGTGCTCTGAGGAAACATGCTTCAAAGATATTTTCCAACACTCCAAAACATCTTTGATTTCATTAATACGAGAATCATAAACGCGTTTAGCCTCGCTCCATACCATTTCAATAGCATTGAACTGACAATGGTATGGAGGTAGACAATAACTTCATGTCCAGCTTCTCTTATTAAATTATCAACCACATACGATTTACTAGGTTTTGGTATCTGGCTTATTATCTTCCACAGTCTATCCAAAGTATCCAAGGGAGAAAAAGGAATGTTCTTTGCTTCCAGCCAATTCTGAATTTCTCCTTTTCTCCAACTTTTGGTGGGCCATTTCTCACTTTGACGACTATGGTAACTAGCGTTATCAAGGAGAATAATTGACGGTTCATCCAAGCTGGGAAGAAGAGCGTTTTTCAACCATTTTTCAAAGTTTTCCGCATTCATATCTCCATGGTAATCTCCGTGTTTTGCTTCGATTTGAATACGACGGATGCATTTTCTACAAAACCATTTGCAGTGCCAGCATGTAAAACAATAAACCTGTAAAAAAATAATGTTTAGGTATATTTAAGGTAGGTCTCACAAGGATTCTTTCTAAAAGTCACAAGATGTCTAGATAAATTCAAAACCCAGTACAAGACTACATTTTAAGTTAAAGATGCTGCTTTAGAACAGCAAAAGCAAATCTTTTTAATATCAACCAATCAACCAAACCTTGGTCGACCTTGGTTTTTAACCCTGCCAAAGTAGTTTGGTTAAATATTTAAAATACATATATAATTTATTTATGTTACCAAATCTCTTTCCCTGCTTCTTTTGGATGTACTGGGAATACAGTAATCGTGATCCATAATCATTAATTAATCTAAAAAATTTGAAAATAAAAGCAAATAAAATTATAGTTATTTATACCTACACTATTACTTACTTTTTAATAAATAAACACTTTACAAAACTAGAAAGTTCAAAAATAATATAAAACAAAGTCCAATACACACACTACTTTTACAATACCTCAAAAAACTATCCCTAAAAGCAATAAAAATAATATATTTTAGAATTCAATGTCGACACGTGCAAACGACCCGAACATTAAAAAATAATCTATTATAAAAATACGGGCCTGTTTGCCACAACAGCTAAGCTAATCGACGAACTTTTACCCAGTAAAGGAACGATATATGAAACGGTAAAAGGGTTAGAGGAAGATGGATATTTGAGGTTAAATAATGTGAATATCAGATGTGTGCTCGTTTTTTTTTAATTTACGAGGTTGAGTATTTAGGAGTTGGCTAAATCGCTTGTCATAAGAAACGTCAAAACAACAAAACTTTACAGTGAACCAAGTATAGTATCGGTAACTTTTATAACGGAAAACACATTAATATAAAATTTTTCTAAAATTTGCAAAATAATTTCAAATCAAGGCTAAATTTCGGGGGCGGGGGTTTTAACCCCCAAACCCCCCCCCTCCCTTGGGTGCGCCACTGGTAAATTAATAATATTTCCGTCTGTAAACGTCTTGTAGCTGTGCATGTATTTATTACACATAAATATTTAAAACAAAATTTTAAATAATGACCATTTTTATAATTTTAATTGCGATTTTTTTGGTGGAAACTACTTCATCCACATTTTTTTTGTCTCAAATAATTTTTTTTTGTATATTTTACTTTTTAATTTTAAAAATCGTCCAATTTCGTGGGTGGTTTTCTTTACAAGACCCAAAAAAAAAAGATATAATTGGGCGCGGTTTGTGAGAGAGGACACTGCGGCGCCACCCTCCCAGAAAAAAACAGAGGTACAATATGTATTTACAGTCCATTTTTGTATTTACAAAAAAGAAATTAAATAAATATACACTCATCATATGTTTATTATATTTTATTAAAGAAACTAAAGTGGATCGGAGATTAGGCTAGGCTCTTGAAAGTCTGTTCGTGGACGTTAGAGAAGTAAAGCCTAGAATTTGCAGCATACGTTGCAGTTGCCATGACTACACGACGACAGCGCTGCGACTTGTTTTTGAGGCTTTTGCATATTTGCCCACCAGCCCGTGTTCGGGTGTTTATTTTCGCCGTGATGTAAACAATCGGGTCTTTTTTTATAGGCAGAGAAGACACAATAATTGATGCACTTAAGAAAATTGTACAGGTCCTAAAAATATTGGTTACCATTTCCATGATGCCATTAAAAAATAAAAGATGTTTTTTTAACTTTACAATAAATCAAAAGTTGTTGGGAAAATACTATGGGCAAAGAAATATTAAATGATTTTGCAATGATTTTTATTGAAAAATTATTGATTGGTGACATTGTAACTTTAATAGAAAAATGATAATCCTGACAAAAACAAAAAAATGGACTTTTATTTCAAAAGGTTAATGTGTAATTGTTAATATTACAATCTCAATTATAATTTGTTTTTTCTAATATGTTGCATATCGATCATTGTTAATATAAAAAATGGGACATTAGCTATCTACATGGCGTGTATCATGTATGTTGTTTTTTGCTTTTGCCGCAGTAAGTTATAATAATTATTTCAAATTAACAAATAATTTAAAATTAGTATTTTTAATTAGAACACAAAATGCTGCTCAGAGTTTACCTACAGTTATAATTCTTGTTTTTTTTTTAGTTTTTGAAAATCGGTAATATATGTCACACAATCTGTCGGAATAAAGATTTACTTCTATTAAACAAAAAAAAGAGAGAGAGAGAGAGAGAATACCTTTATAGCGCATTGCATAAAAGGTAAAATACGGAAAAGTAAAATTTTTAGCCAAACTCGGTTTGCTAGAAAAGTAAACTTAACTTCTTAGAACTCAAAATATTATATTTATACTTATGCAAAACATTGTTTGACATTCAAGAAATTCTCAAAATTGAGAGGTTTTTGGGAAAATCAAATTATGTCAATATTTTCAAAAATTGAGCTAGCAACATTGTTGCGTTCCTTACACAAAACTACATCGACAAAACCTTCTAGTTTGCCGTAAAAAGCACATATCTCAGAGTTATGGGCGTTTAATATTTACCCACTTCCATAAAAAGCACACCAGTCAACCTATGTTGCTTTATAATATTATAAAAATTTGACATATTATGTCGTTTTTCTCAGAAACCCCTTAATTATTTTCTGTAAAAATTTGTGTTTTGTGAGGCGTCCACATATTATCAGGTCTTTCCTAAGTTATTTTTTGTACATTCACACTTGTACTAAAGAAAGATAATTTACCTATAATTTGTGATTGCGTCGCTGTACCTCGATATAACGGTGAGAAGAATATCTCGGTGTACCCAGCATCCATCCGTGTCTTGTAGCCTACTACCGGTGATTTGGGATCCGGACACATCCGGACGTCTATTGTTTATTGAATTTTTCTACAAGGGTCATTTTTCATGGAAGTGAATTACGCCAGTAGGTACCAGTGGTGGCGTAAGGTACCGAAGGATAAGTAGTAAGAATGGCTTAAAATTTGAATTTCAAAATATTGGGTGACTACGAAATTCCTTTTAGGCTGTATTGTTTTTTTTTTACTTTTAAATCAATCATTACCAAATTTAGCACACTTCTATAGGCCGAAAATAAAATTAATGCTTACCTACTTCCGGATTCACTGGAAATCATTCGTACTTTTGTTTTTTAAATCTACTATCCCCCCCCCCATTCTTTTTTTAATCTTATCATTTTGAATATAATTGTCGTAAAATGCATAACATTTTAACAAAATTAAAATCTTAAATTAAATTTTTGACTATTCTAAAATTTCTTAGTGGATAAATATTAAATTTGGCAAATTCTTTTATCGGTTCTTACACTCCTAGTAATTTTAATAAACTTCCAAAGTATCAAAAATCATTTTTGTGCTCATAAGTTTAAATTGTCAAATGGATTTTTAATTAACTCATTCTTTAAATTGAAAAATGAGTATTTAATTCTTTGAAGCATTATTTATTATATTTCAACCCTTGAAAATTAACCCTTATTATCATTTAAGAAAAAAATTACCATATTGTCACAGAGTTGTAAAAAAATGTGACTGCTCAAAAGTGTAACTAATTTAATTTTGTAATTTTTTAATCCTCAAAAATCTACCCCTTACAATATTACAATGCAAAAAATAGTACAAAACTGCGGATTTATTTAAAAAATGCATCGAATCGCTGTTTAAGCATAACTTCTTCAGTTTCTGTGATAAAAAGTTTTGTTCCTTTTTTTTAAGGATTATAAGGTCCTATAAATTAAAACTGTTTAAAATCCTTACTTTTGTAAAGGGGTGAGTTTAAAGGGCTGAAACAAGGTAGTGCTTAATTTCCGTCATACAGTTAAAAAGTTTCTAATTCAAAAAGCTACAATTTGCTACCTAAATAATTTTTACGTATTTCCTTAGTTTCCGAATTATTTTCAAGAAAAGGTCATTTTTTATTAAAATACTGAAATTTGATTTTTACTTGCAGCTCCATTTTTTTCAAAATTTAGCAATTTAAATCGGTTAAATTTTTAGAATGTATTTATAATACATAGATAAAGAGAACTGAAAAAGGGCTACGGCTCATTTTCATTAGGGTGATAATTAGGGGGTTGTTTTCGAAGATTTTTGCACTAAAAAAATTTTGGTCTTAACTTTTTTTAATCATAACTCAATCAACTTTTATGATACATACCTTTTTTTTAAGAAAGGTTTTTGGCAAATGCTTTAAAAAAGTTATTATTTGTTTTCCTTGAAAAATTCGTAGATTTTGCATTATTTGCCTTTGAAATTCTGAAATTTTGTGCTGGATGAATAACAGCTAACCAATACAAACCACAACTTGGTTTGTATTGGTCCCACAGCAATTACAAAAAAAACTGTTTTATTCGTTTTTTTAAGAGCTACAATTTTGTTATTAACAGTTTTTTGATTCAATGCATACTTATCGAGTTATTTGTTAAAAACGTTGATTTTTTTCGACGAAAAACTCCGACTTTCGATCGCGAATAACTCGAGAAGTATGCATTTGACAAAAAAATGCATAGAACATTTTTTGCTTAGAAATCATTTTCTATCAATTCTTGAAGTCAAAATATAGAAAAAAAAATTTCACCCTCGAGATGGTTTGGCAACGACGCCCAAGATAAAGGTACCCTTCGGCATGATTTAGATTTTGATCCTTGGATTATTTCCTACCTACTGTCAAAATTTCAAGTGATTCTATGCATTTTGAAGAAATTGCGATGCCAAATGGTTCGTTTTCTGGACTAAATGCCAAAAAGGTCCCGAAAATCACAAAAATTAATTTAATCACTAAAGAACCTGAAATTATAGTGGAGATGGTAGAAGTACACCCAAATTACTTCGTCAGTGAAATTGCTTTGCATCTAGATTAATAACATAACGATAGCAAAAAAAAATATTGTAACTAATTGTAACTAACTCAGGCATAAACTGCCTGTATTAATACCCCTGCTTTTTAAATAGCTATTCGAATACTTTAATTTTATAAAATAGATTTTCTGGAATACTTGATAAATAAGGCATCCAAAAATAATGGACACTATATTAAAATTAAATATTTATAGTATTAAACAAACCACTTCTCCTGTTGAAGATGGTTGGTCATACATCTACAGGCGCGGATCTAGAGACGTCCGGCGGGGGAGGGGCGACCGTATATATACATATATAATACAAGTGGGTAATGAAAAAATTGGAAATAATAGTAGCAACAATATTTTTAATTAAACTTCATTTAACATAAAAGATTAAATTAAATAATATTTTAATCAATTATATAATAAATTTCGTATTTCAATTTTTAGTTTTCGCAAATCTGTTAATATAAAAAAATATATCGACTTTAAGTGCTAATTTTTTTTACTGATATAGTTTGAGTTTTTTTTTTGAATAAAATCAATTATTTTAATGTTGATCTAAATCAACATCAAGCATAATATTAGAAAAATCAACAAACCATTCCAGTGGTAATTCATCTCAAGAAGACGTATTCTACCACGTTTAAAATAGCGATGGCCGTCATTATGAGACAGTGGTTATTAAAAATATTTTTTTTGTTAACTTATTAGCAAAAAGCTAAAAAAATTTAATTTTTACATGTAAATACCTCAATTTGTAGAAAATATTTTTTTATCTAATTGTTATAAGAATAACATATGGTAATAATTGTTTAATTGAATCGTCTCATAAAAGGGACGTGTGTCTCATGGTTGGTACTTTTACCTTATTAATTTTATAACATATTGTTGTATTTCTATAGGCTATGATAATTAAACTATAGACTTTAAAAGGACAAAACCGAGGCGATTCTAAGAGTTAAAAAAAAAATTATATCATAGGCTTTGAAACCACAAAATCAAGGTGAAGCTAAGGACTAAAAAAAATAACTACAGGTTTTAATATCACATGACATTACCGAGGCCAATCCAAGGTCTACAAAAACTATATCACAGGTTTTAAAATCACATGATGAAGTACAATATACGAGGGCTATAAAATTTTAAACAAAGGTTTAAAATCATAAGCCAATTAAGGGCAAAACCAAAGATTTTAAATTTAAAAGGCTTTAAAAAGGCCCCACAAAAATTATTTTTTGAATCGAACGTTTGAATTTAATTTTTAAAGTCCTCCACCTTTTGGTTTTTGAGTATATGGTTTAATTTTCATAGCCACCGATTTTTTAAAGCTTCCAGTTTTCAAAAAATAAAAAGTCGAAAATTTGCCAGAGTTGGAGGGGAGGCGAACGCCCCTAGCGCTCCCACTCCGTAGATCCGAGCCTGATCTATGTTTAAAATTGTGGCAACTATATTTTAAATCCAAAGATTAATTTACAATGTGGGTAATCCACAGATTAGGACTTCTGTGATTCACAGACAGGATGTACTCGGTGTACATCCTGTATTTTTAGCTATATGGCATGTTAAGAAAAAGTTAGGAAATACATTGATGAGGGGTTTTAATAGATGTTTTATTGTTCAACTTAAATACACTAAGACCAGTTATAAATACTTCTAAGGATAGACAAAATATCAGTATATGATAACTTTTTTATATTGTCTCAAAATATGTTGGTTCTTAGTTAGCGACTAGTCATTCTGATCTGTATTGCCTATTTTATATGTTATTTAGAATAAATGACTAAAGTGCTATTTTCAGAATCTTAGTAAATAATAATAGTTTAAATCGAAGCGAATTCACCTTGACTTATTGTTTATAACAGAGACGGATTTACAGTTTATTTAAAATATTTAGAAGTTCACTAAGATTGATATCAGACATTTTTTTCTTTTGAAAATTAGTTACTAAAGACAGATAATCTTTCCACGACTGTCTCTATTAATTTTAAATGTTTTAGCAGCACTAAAAACATTTTTATTTTTAGATTTTTTAAAATTTGTGCGGATACTTATATCCTGCAAATTTGAAATATACGTATATTTTATGTAAGGAATATTTCAAAAAATTTATAAGATCCAGAGATGTAGTAATATATACAGGGTGTTAGTTTGTGAGTCAACAAATGTTAAATTTAGTAATATATAAGTGTGCCAATTTTGGTAATAGGCTTAAATTTAAAAAAATAATGCTTTTATAATGTGACTCCGTGGTCAGTGGGTAGTATGGACAGGAGTAATTTCGTACTGAACTAGTACAGTATATTTTACACTTCGTAAAGCGGGCTATGCCTATAGGCCTAATTATTACACTTTTTACACAAACTATTACAAAAAGCAATAGAGAGCTTAAAATATTTACTGTATTATTTTTAAATTTTTTATTTTAATACCAAGACATGGTTTTTGGCTAAAAAGAGGGACCTTAACATTAAAAAAAACATATTTTTTACCAAAAATTATTTAATTATATCATTAAACACTAAAAAATATAACAAATTAGCAATTATACGTAGTTCTAATACAAATGTGTACGAATAAAATAAAAATGAGTTTTTTTGTCCAAGATCATAATAAGATTTTTTTAAAAAAACCTGTTTAAAATTTTAGGTATTTAGACATGCCAAGTAGTTAACTTCCAGTTAAAAATAAGCTTAGTACATCATTAAAAACAGTAATTATAAACTGATTTTTTATTTAAGACACATGTAAAAAATGTCATGAACGAAATTGCCACAAAAGCAACAAACTTGGATAAAACAAGAGAAATATTTTGTCTAGGAATTTTTTTCTTTAATCATATTTGACGAGACTATTTCACCAGAAAACGAGCCAAATTTTAGCTAGAAACTCAATGTTTATTGTCAGACTGGTCAGACTGACAATAGTTTTTTTCTGTAACCTATAATTTTGTCGCTGAGAAACTATTATGTTGGTTTTATCCAGGTAAGTGCAGGTAAGAATTTTGCCAGTAGAAAACTGGTCGTTGCTACACCATTTTGCCAGTGTATAACACTCTTGTGAAATAGTCAGTGGAAAAAGCTATTATTGTCAGGCACTATAAAAGCAATAAAAAAATATTGATTAAATTTTTGACATAAAATCTTGTTTCTAAACATGTTTCTTATATTTTAGATGCATTGGATTTCAATAAAGGTTTGATAAATTTAATTTGACAGTCTGCATTTGATCTTAATATGATTGTGATCAAGATTTTTAATTAAAACAACTAAAAAAAGACAAACACCAAAAAACTATAATATAAGTCTTCTCTGGCATATCTATCCTAATCCTTCTTTCTTAATCTAGCGCTGGATTTTTCCATAGATTGTAGCCAATCTTCTAATTCTGGTGGAGGTGTTGGGCGGTAAGAAACATCTTTTCCAGTTAGCTTGGCCATAATTTCTGGTACATTTAATCCGATAGTACCTTGTTTGCTCAGTACTACTGCCCGGATAAATCCATCACTTAGGGTAATAAATTGTTGTTCAATGTAAAGAGTTTTTTCATCCCAAGCCACAATCTAAAAACGTTTAATAAAATTGATTAAGGCAATATAAAACAACAAAAAAAATGTTTCTACTACTACCGACGAATTTGTGATCTGAGATATTTAATTTAAATTAAATTTAATCATAAAAGGTAAAATTCTTCGCCATCTTAATTTTAATAGCAAAGCCCACCGCATCTCGGAGCCTAATTTTTTTGGTGATAATATTTTTTTTACCTTTGAACACCCCACGAAGGCTTGGATAAAGCCTAAGTACTAGGTATCGTAAATATTAGGCTTTTATATGTTTAAGCCCTTTTTCCTTGAGTCAACGTTGTCCAAGTACCGAAACATGCACATATTACGTTTCACGGCACCTTTTAAACACGCGGTAGTGTCACCACGGACATTATACTCTAATTATAACCTCTAAATAATTCCCCAATAACGTCTGAATAATGTTGTCCAGACGGGACCTACGGTTTAATGTGAATCCGAACGACACAGAACAGCACGTGGTCTTTATCTATAGTTATCTATAGACAACTATCCCCGACGTTGCTTATAAGCTTATTAACATTGCTGATCTGACTAGACGCGGTGTTTTAAGGGGGGGGGGGTTTAAGTTTAAATATTTTTATTTTTTTAAATTTAATATTTTAAATGTTGAACATCTCAAGAATACTTTATTACACTTTGAGGTCAATCGAATTTATATTAGTTTTAATGTCCGTTGCTCCAACTCAGTACAAAGAGCGTACAAAACTTTAATTTCGATTTTCCCAAACATGTAATTTTACTAAGAAGTTAATTCAATTACCTAATAAATAATTGAATTACTACGATAAATATAATTACCTTATATATGGAAAAACTGCCGGAATTTCGGCCAGCCAGAAAGAGCATCTTGAAACACGGCGAGCCGCTTTGAATCCGGCGAACGCCGCCTTCGCACCGATTTAGTATTTTCGGTTGACGCTTACCGCCACTGTATTTATACTTTTTTTTGTGAAAAAATCTGTTGATGTTTGGGGTAGGATAAAAAGAAATTTTTATTTTAGAGTCATTTAATGTTGAACTTGCCGAGAAAGCAGTTTGAATGGTATGACGTGCGCGTATGATACATATTAGTATAAATAGTTTATTTGTTTAGTGTATCGATTTTAATATATGTGGTAATTTAAATAAAGTAATTCCTAAAATATTTAATTACTTTTAGTTTTAATTGAAAATTCAATTACTTGTAACAAACATGTTAATCGTAATTTACTACTACTTAGAAGAGTAATTGGCAATAGTAATTGAATTACTATTTAAAAGTAATTGCGACAGCTCTGCTCACTTATATGTATTCATAGTACTGTTAGGGCCGTATATTATTTGTTCTGTAACAAAAGGGAATGCTGGCCGAATTATTTATGATTAGTATTTAAGAAAATCCTTGGGACTTTAGGACACACTGAGTCTGTCCACCATAAAATTGCTACTTACCTTTGTAGTTACTTTATAGGTATGAAGAAGAGGAATTGTTCTTCTGTATCTAATATTTGAAGCTGTCTGCAAAACATGTCCTTTTGCTTTAGTAATTTCCTCATACAACCCTGTCCTGTCATAAAAATGGAATCGAGCAAAGTCAAGTTCTCTCACGTACCGGGCATTGTTCATGTGTTTAAAGAAGATATCTAGGTCCTGGGTGGTGCAAAGTCCTAAAATTAATTCAAATTTGTTTTATTATGAACCGTTATAATGGTGTAAACTTAAATATTAAACGGTTAATCCGGATATTATTATTATTAAAGGTTAAAAATATATTTTTTATTTAGGTCCTGGTAACCAGGGGTCCCTCCTCCGGTTTATAGCGTAAAAAATGCGCGTACAAGGCATTACAGCAAAGTCGCTTATTAACATTAAATTTCCTAACTAGGATTTATATACAAGGTAATCCAAATTACTGCCTTAAACCAAACATGGTTTATTGGTTATACACCATGGAGGTAAGGCCTATGATAACATACGCATCACTGGTATGGTGGACAAAAATGCGACAAAGAACTGCTGTTACAGAACTGGCCAAGGTACAGAGACTTGCTTGCTTAGCTATAACAGGAGCAATTAAAACAACCCCAACAGCAGCCATGGAGTGTCTCTTAGACCTCCCACCACTTAACCTCATAGTGATGGGAGAGGCAAGAATGGGCTACTTCCGACTGCAATAAATACTAACTGGTGTCTACGCTAGGTTGGGGCATAACAACATAAAAAGTCAGGTTGGCGGCAACATCCTGGACGAAAGAACAGACCAGATGATTTCCCAATACTCATTCAAGAAAAACTTCGAGGTAAAATTCAGTTCGAATTGAGTGGCAGCAACCCGATCTCCCCAGCAGGTGAAGCATCATTGGTATACGGATGGATAAAAAACTGAGCGGGAACGGGAGGGGGTGTACAGTAAAATGAGTGAATTCACAGTTTTTCTTTCCACTAGGAACACACAGTTCTGTATTTCAAACAGAAATATATGCTCAAATGGGAGATAAGGCACAAAAAGCTCAAGAGGCTGTGTTGCCTCTGGTAGTAAATCTAGACGGTTCTCAGGAAAGAAGAAGAAAAAATTACTGCCAAAGAAGATTTCATAAAATAAATTACCTATGTTTGGCCCTGGTAGAACAACGATTTAAAAAATATTCTTCTTAAAAAAGTATCTCCAAAAATTGTATTTTTTACCTAAACTAAAATCTGTTTATTTTTTATTTAGGAATAAGAAAACAACTGAGAACTGAACGAAATTGGTCCAAAAGTTAATAACCATGGTTTACAACGTTGAAGCTCCTGATAAACATAAAAGCGTGGCATCGGTCAAAATTTAAAATATGATTGGTAGCGTAACTCACAATAAAAACAAACCAATCAGATTTTAGAATTTTAACATGTACTTTACGCTTTACGCTCATCAGGAGGCACCTTTGATTAACCAGTGAAAAAAATTTTTTTTCTTACGTCATTCTTAATCGAAAATAACAGATTTTAGCGACTAATTTAAGGGTAATAAAATTTTTTTTTGGATTCAAGCACTAAAAAATTTCAAAAAATTCACACAACTTTACAATATTATCTGCGTTTTTTTGTAAATTACGACAAAATATCTCGGTATCTTATTTTATTTTAATTTTACAAAAACTTACATATTTTAAGAAAAATAAAAATAGCAGTTGAATTAAACATCAGTTTATAAGTAGCTTATTCATTGTTTTAGAATCATGATTATAAAGTAAAAAATATTTTAATAAAGGTAATACAAAAGCGGGGTAATACAAAAGGATTTTTTTTATTAATGTTTAAGTGGTCAAAATCCTTATTTTAATTATTGCTTAACAACTAAATTTTTAGGGGTTTTCCTTGTACATAGTTAGTGGCATAAACTTCTAACTTCTAGGTCTGTATGCAAAACTTTATCTTTTCCGGTAAATCCATTTAGAAGTTATTAAGCCAAAAAATACATTTTCATTTTTTGTGATCATTACCCTGTGCGTAGAAAATATTACCCTTTACTTGGAAATTATAATTTCAGAAGTGATTTTTTTTTAATAATAACCTTTTGTATACCGGGTGGTGTGTCGCCGAACGGAACATAGGAAATCCCATGTAAATTTTAAGGGGGTTAATTATTGGCTCCCCTGTACATTTTACAAAAAAAATGTCAGATAACTTTTTGAAGAGACCAATCTGAAAAACTCTCGTGCCAAGTTTCAAAAAATTTTAATAAGCGAATCTTGAATTATTCAATTAAATGTAAGTGCAAAATTACCAAATTTTCTGTTCAGGTAAAACCAAACAGGCACCAGCCACCAGCAAACAATTTGTTATAAGATAAGGCTTTGTTAAATTAGTCCAGTAACTAAAGACCTCAAAGTACCTAAAGATGTAAATAAATCTGTACAGTTTTTATTTGTGGCACAATTATTAGGTCTTCGCGGATGCTTTTGAGCGAGAAAAAGTTTATCACGATTCCGACGTGGGAATCCGCTGAAAATGGCCCCCCAAAGTCCCAAAAATGAGTTTCCCGCGAATATCTGCCAAAATATGGAATAGAAATTTTTTTTTTGACAAAAAATGAAGATCACCTCGAAATCACAAAATGGTCCTTACCATTTTTTCCAACACCAATAATTTTCGCAAAAACGCCGTCAAAAAATCCATAACATTCCCACACTGGATAGATGTGGTAGTTGTTTTGGGGGCCCCGAGACCTGGTGTAAAGAATTTCCTGATTTTTGAAAAAAGGCTATTAAAAAAAAAAAATTTGAAAAAGAAAAGCTTTCAATGATGTGCATTGAAAGTTAATATGAAGAAATTTGCGTTTATTCTCAGATTTTCTAGAACTCCGGAAACGGCTAAAAAATGAGTGGGCAACATTTTTTTATCAAAAGCTAAAAGATGGTGAAAGAAATTTTGGATATTAAACACTTCTAAAGGCTTATTATAAAAAAAAAATGTTAATAAAAACCTTTTTTAAAAATATCAATAAATTAAATGAGATATTGTGAAAAAAACTGACCGCTTTTTAAAATCCTGAAAAATCAAGAATGGACCAAATTCATATGCAATGATAGGTACGGTTTTCCCACTCCGATGAACTTTAATATTTAAAAAAAGTACTTATTGCCGAGAAAATGGAAGAATTCGTCCGCCGCTTATAAGTAAACTGAAGATAGCCTTCTAGCGGTAGAGCGGCAGCTGAAATAAGGGTAATTTTGGGTCCCGTTATCTCAAACTATCGATTTTTCTAAAAAATTATAAGAACCATTTTAGTAGATTACAAGGCGATCTTCATTTTTTGTTTAAACAAAAATTACTACCCAACGGTGTAAGACGTCCATATTTCTCTAATTGTTCAACTAAATGTCGTTTTTACCCTGTGGAAAAAGGC
>JAHBCN010017189.1:0-18679 GCA_019359885.1 Listronotus oregonensis | reverse complement strand
TTCTAAACATGTTACTTATATTCTAGATGCATTAGATTTCGATAAAGATTAAACTTAATAAATTTATTACAATTGACAGCCAGCATTTGATGTTAATGAGACTGTGATCAAGTTTTTTCTTAGCATAATTAAAAAAAAAGACAAACACCAAAAAAATTATAATATGTCTTTCCTCTGGCATATCCTATCCTAATCCTTCTTTCTTAATCTAGCGCTGGATTTTTCCATAGATTGTAGCCAATCTTCTAATTCTGGTGGAGGTGTTGGGCGGTAAGAAACATCTTTTCCAGTTAGCTTGGCCATAATTTCTGGTACATTTAATCCGATAGTACCTTGTTTGCTCAGTACTACTGCCCGGATAAATCCATCACTTAGGGTAATAAATTGTTGTTCAATGTATAGAGTTTTTTCATCCCAAGCCACAATCTAAAAATGTTTAATAATTGATTAAGGCCATCTAAAATATGAAAAAAACTGAAAAAAATACTACAAAAGAATTTGTGATCTAAGACCTTTAGGCCCTTCTGATGACAATCCTAAATTAAATTGATTTGAAACAAACACACAAACACACACACACACACGCACACACGCACACACCGGATCTGGTGTACTGGGAAGTAACGAGGATTTACTTTTTTTTAAATATTACCCTGTATGTGTTTTAAGCTTATCAGATTCGCGTTAAAATTCTCTTTACGATCCTGTGTCACAATGTGCTTTGAAAATGACGTCAAAAATCATTTACTTAAATAAGCCTCAGTAGGCCATGATATATGCAGTTTGGACTATATTAAGGGTGCTGTGGTTTCGAAAGAATGAATTATATCTTACGGTGTGATCTATATTGTTTTGGTTTTGTTAATGTCAGTGGAGGGTGCCTAGATTTTTCATATTTCGAAAAAAAGTTTCAAACAAACTCAAGCAATATTTTAAAAGATGAAGTAGAAACAGTATCCACCCCATCATCTTTCTTCCGCTTTTAATGAATTCGATCATCATCATTGATTTAAGACCTCTAGTGTAACAATGACAGATATTTTTTATTCGGTTATCATGTATAGGTGTTGGTATAATTGCTAAAGCAGATCAATAATAATTTGTATATCGCAAGAATGAAAGAAAATTATTTGTTTAATAGAATGGACAAATAATAATATACTAAATCAATTCTATTTTCAAAAATATTACGAGTTGCTTATATATGAAAAATCTAGTCACCGTCGACATCAACCAGGCCAAAACAATGTTTAATATATTGTACGATATCATCTGTTCTTTCGAAATCACAGAACAAAACACTTTAATATGCTTCAACCCACATACCATGGCCTACTGAAGCTTATTTGACGTCATTTTAAAAGCAAATGTCAAATTGTGACACAATGTTAAAAAGATCATTTTTTAATATTGACATTTAAAGTGGCACTTTTCAAAACTCATTGACGTTGTCAAATATCTTAGTTTTCATAACTAGTTACGAAAAGTAAAATTTTTCGCAACTGGTGATGAAAAGTAAGATATTTGACAACGTCTATGAGTTTTGAAAAGTTTTTTTTATATTTTAAACTTGAAAATTTAAGAAAATCCTTGTGACTTTGGGACATACAGAGTCTGTCCACCACAAAATTGCTACTTACCTTTGTAGTTACTTTATAGGTATGAAGAAGAGGTATTGTTCTTCTGTATCTAATATTTGAAGCTGTCTGTAAAACATGTCCCTTTGCTTTAGTAATTTCGTCGTACAACCCTGTCCTGTCATAAAAATGGAATCGAGCAAAGTCAAGTTCTCTCACGTACCGGGCATTGTTCATGTGTTTAAAGAAGATGTCTAGGTCCTGGGTGGTGCAAAGTCCTAAAATTAAATCAAATTTGTTTTAATATGAACCTAGTAATAATACTATAAACTTAAATATTAAACAGTTAATTCGGATATTATTAAATCAAGCTTAACAATATATTTTTTTCTTTAGCAGGTCCTGTAACAAATACGAAACCCTTGGTTTATAGCTCAAAAAATGCGCATAGAAAGCAGTAAAGCAGACAAAGTCGCTAATTTACGTTAAACTTCCTAACTAGCTTTATATACAGGTGTGGAAAGTTCAAAACCGAACATGGACGTTTCGCAAGTAGAACAAAGAAAACAAATAAACCACTAAAACAGAGTGAGATCGAATTTAAACTAGGACATACGCGCCAAAATAGCTTAAACAGCGTACCCTCGACGAAGGTTGCCGTATGCCTCGAATCGCTGTCTTCGCTGTTCGGGACAACGCTTGATATACAAGTATCGACACATTGCAAAGCTTTGCGCAAGATTTTAATTGCATCGATGGATCCAGCGCATTAAGCGCTAATTCATCAAACCGTTTTTAAACTACGGCTGGAGAGTCCGATGGATTCCATGAAAGCCTTATTATAAAATACTTGAGCAAAAAAATATAAATAAATACGGAAGAGAAACACAACAATCAGCTGAGCATTGACAGTTGCAGAACAAATAGCGAGCTTTTTTAAATATTTCGTTTTAATTTGTTCTATAAGAACTTCTCATGACGTCATTTGTCGTTCAACGCATAAATTCAGCGTACTTTTTACCGATGGAATGAAGAACTTGCCCTTTGTCTCACTTCTTTCACACAGTTAAAGGGGTTATCCGTTTCTGTTTGATACATTATACTTTATCCCTATGTTCGATTTTGGATTTTTCACACCTGTACACGGTAATCGAAATTACTGCCAAAAGTCATTTAATAAAATAAAAAATACCTATCGTTTGCCCTGGTAGAATAACGATAAACTTAGAAAATATTCATGGTAATAAGAAGCATCTCCAAAAATAAAGCAGTTATCAAAAATTTAAGAAATTAATAATTTTTGGCCTGAACTAAAATCTGTTTATTTTTATTTAAGAAAAAGCAACTTAACGAGAATTGGTCCAAAAAGTCAGTAACCATGGTTACAAAAGTTAAGATGCGTCCTGAGGAGCGGAAAAGCGTAGAGTAACTGTCAAAATTTTAAAATATGATTGGTTAACGTAACGTCAAACAAGAGGCACCTTAATTGTTCAATAAAAATGTTTTTTTTTTAATTTATTTTCATTCATTCTTAAATGTGTTCTATAGTTTTCTTTCGAATGTATGTTTCAATAAGATCTCGTTGGGTTACTCGCTTGGAAAGTTTCTAAAGAATGGGACCACTTTGGTCCTGGTCCCGGGGTATAGTGATCTGAGTGTGTTCAGTCCTATTGACCCCTATAAACTGACAGATTGCCTGAAACAAAAAAGAAAAAAACCCAAAAATGAAAAAACGTATCTACGTTTCGGTGGCAGACTTGCCAAGATGAACTTAAATGAGAAATAAAATAAAAATTAAAACTAAACTTGTAAATATTTTGGTTTAAAAATTTAGGAAATTTTAAAAACATTTAAATATTAATGACGTTTTGTCATGAATGTCATTTATGACATTTTTTGATCATTTACGACAAAACGTTATGAATATCAAAACTTCTTAGATATTCCTAAATTTTTAAACCAATTTTTTTACAAATTTAGTTTTACTTTCTATTTTATTTTTTATTTAAGTTGATAATGGTGGCAGACTTGCCACCGAAACCTAGATTGGTTTTTTGGGAGGGAGGGGGTTTCTTTTTTCTGTTTTAGGCGATCTGTCGGTTCATGGGGGTCAATAGGACTGAGCACACTCAGATCACTATACCCCGGGACCAGAACCGAAGTGGTCCTATTCTTTAAAAACTTTCCAGGCGAGTAACCTAACGAGAACTTATTTAAGTCGTACCTAATCAAAAATAAACATATTTTAGTAACTAATTTAAGGATAATAAAAAATGAATTTTTCTGAATCCAAGCACTATTAAAAATGAATCTAAAAAGTTCACATAACTTTAAAATAGGCAAATATTTTTATCTGCCACTTTTTTTTTGTAAATTACGAAAAAATATCCAGGTACCTTATTTTATTTTCTTTTTATAAAAAGTTACATATTTTAAGAAAAATCCAAAATTGCAGTTGAATTAAACATTAGTCTATATTATCCATTGTTTTAAAATCATGATTATAAAGTAAAAAATATTTTAATAAAGGTAATACAAAAGCAAGGTTATACAAAAGGATTTTTTCGATTAATGTTAAAGTGGTCAAATTTTTTATTTTAATTATTACTTAGCAACTAAATTTTTAGGGGTTTTCCTTGTACATAGTTGGTGGAATAAACTTGTAACTTCTAGGTCTTTATGCAAAACTTTATCTTTCCCGATAAATCCATTTAGAAGTTATTTAAGTAAAAGAATACATTTTAATTTTTTGGGATCAGCAGAAAATATCACCTTCACTTGAAAATTATAATTTCAGAGTGATTTTTTTTAATAATAACCATTTATATACCGGGTGGTGCGTCGCCGAGCGGAACATAGGAAATTCCATGTAAATTTTAAGGGGATTAATTATTGGCTCCCCTGTACATTTTACAAAAAAATGTAAGATAACTTTTTGAAGAGACTAATCTGAGAAACTCTCGTGCCAAGTTTTAAAAAAATTTAATAAGCGAATCTTGAATAATTATTCAATTAAATGTAATTGCAAAATTACAAAATTTTTGGTTCAGGTAAAACCAAACAGACACCAGCCACCAGAAAACAATTTGTTATAAGGCTTTGTCAAATTAGTCCAGTAACTAAAGACCTGAAAGTACCCAAAGCTGTAAATAAATCTGTACAGTTTTTATTTGTGGCACAATTCTTAGGTCTTCGCGGATATTTTGAGCGAGAAAAAGATTATCACGATTCCGACGTGGGAAATTCGCTGAAAATGGCCCCCCAAAGTCCCAAAAATGAGTTTCCCGCGAATATATGCCAAAATATGCGAAAAAGAGAATTTTTGTTTAGACAAAAAATGAAGATCACCTCGAAATCTACAAAAATGGTCCTTACCATTTTTTCGCAACACCAGTATTTTTCGCAAAAACGGCCGCCAAAAAATCCATAACATTCCACACTGGATAGATGGGGTAGTTGTGGCCGCGAGTCACTGGTGTGACGAATTTCCCTGATTTTTAAAAAAATTATTGGACTTAATTAAAAAGAAAAAAGTAAATTTGGAAACTAGCTTTCAAACGATGTGCATTGAAAAGCATTTCAATAGATGATGAGTTTTTGATTCGCGTTTATTCTACACATTTTCTAGAACTCCGGAAACGGATAAAAATGCAGATGGGCAAAACAATTTTTTTATCAAAACGCAAGAAAGATGGTGAAGGAAATTTTCTGGGATCATTAAACACTTGCTAAAGTCTCATTATAAAAAAGAAATGTTAATAATAAACCATTTTTTCAAAAAATATCAATAAATTAATGAGATACTCTCAAAATATTGTGAAAAAAACTTTACCGCTTTTTTAATATCATAGAAAAATTAGAATGGACCCAAACTCATATGCAATGATAGGCATAGGCGTGCGCAGCGTAAAGCTGGTGTGGGTGCCGAGATAATAATAATGAAGTGAATAAAACTATAAATAACAATATATCGATATTAATACATTGTTATTAATAAAATTAATTATTAATAAATTAATAAGAATAAATTCTTAGGAATGTTTGGTAAATATTTATGAAATAATAACAAACCGAGTACATTATACATTATTTATTATAAAATGATTCTTCCTTCATAAGGTACTTTTTTTTTAATTCGTTTATCACAGTACTTATATCAATATTTGAGGCTAATTCCTGTTCCACAAATGGAACCAGGAGATTTTCTAAACGTTCTTGGCGCATTGTGGATCTTAATTTTGATCTTACCATACTCATTTTCGAGAAGGTGCGTTCGCGTGTAATTTTTAAATCGAACCTTATCAAATAATAATTTTCATATTTTAAATACAGTAATCTTTTTCAGACTAGTGGGGGTGCCAAGGCACCCACTGTGCGCACGCCTATGATGATAGGTACGGGTTTTCCCATTCCGATGAACTTTGAATGATTAAAAAATGTACATTATTGCCCGAGTAATGGAACAATTCGTCCGCCTGCTTATAAGTAAATCCATGAAGATAGCGGCATTCTAGCGGTAGAGCGGCAGCTGAAATGAGGGTACTTTTAGGTCCCGTTATCTCGAAAACTATCGATTTTTCGAAAAAAATTTATAAGAACCATTTTTGTAGGTTACAAAGCGATCTTCATTTTTTGTTTAAACAAAAATTACTACCCAACGGTGTAAGACGCTCCATATTTCTCTATTTGTTTAACTTAGTGTCGTTTTTACCCTGTGGAAAAAGCCTGATAAAAAATGGCCAGATAGAAATTCTATCATAACTTAACTGATAAATTCTTTTATAAAACATTATTAATTCATTAGTAATCTCTTTAGCAAAACAATAAGTTGGAACTCCCGTTACTTTATTTTCCTTTTTTTCCATATTTCTGATCATAATCCCATGGAAAACTATACAAAAAACATGTATCTATTATTTTTTCGTCATCTGTAAGTATCCGGAATTGCTCTTTTCAAATCACCATAGTTATCATAACTTCCAATCAAACATCGTATTTTATTTGAATCTATCAGGCTTTTTCCACAGGGTAAAAAGTATAAGTATCTCTATATTCATTTTGCCTGTATCTTAGCATTTACAAAAGAGTAAAAAACTGATATTAAAAAGGTATAAAATTTTCTAAACAAAAAAGTAAAACTTACCGTAAATTTCTGTATGTTCATCAATCTTTTTCTTTTTATCAAACAGCCTACCCCATCCAATTGTGAAGAGTATTCTTAAGAAGTAATTAACATCAAAGAATAGGTACAGTAAAAATAAAGCGGTTATTAATAAAGAATAAAGTGCAAGGTAGTCATCCATATTTTTTAAACTGAAATAAGACTTTTTATTGATGTTGCACCACAAGTTTTATTAAAAACAATCACCAATAAATTTTTGCTGATTAATTTTTAATGGTAATGAAATTATGTTGACCGGTGAACTCAGGTAAACGGACAAGTTATAACGGTAGGTGGGGTATCAACACTCAAGTCGTGGTACCGACGTACCTTGAACTTGGCTTTATGGCTATATACAGAGTCTTCGCTTTCCTTTAGGTTTAGTGTTACTTCAATTTTAATAAAATATTTATCTTATTTTATGGAAAAAAGAGGGAAAAAGATGGGTAAAAGGAACTACAAGGAGTTTAATTGATTTATATGTTCAATCCTAACATACTAAAAAACCGCTTATTGCTTTGACTTAAACGGGTGCATTTGTAAATAGACGTTACAAAAGTTGTTCAGAATTAAAATTTAAATAGTGAATAAAATAGGTTTTAGAGAATGACTGCGGTTAGGTTTGATTAGAACTTGAAAACAGACCTAGAAAGTGCAAAAAATATTGGAACAATTTGTATAATTGTTCCAAGATGGCTATTTTTGCACTTTCTAGGTCTGTTTTCTTCTTTCTTCTTCTTCCCTGGGAGCCGTCTTGATTCACTACTGGAGGCTTTTTGTGCCTAATCTCCCATTATCTTTTATACCAATCCTACCATTAGTCTTGTTCCTTCTACAAGTCTGTATAACCGCGAGACTGGTTGGTTGATATATCCGTATACCAGATGATGCCTCCAACCGTGCCGCACAGTACTTCAAGGTATAGGAAATTTTGGCAAAAATCATAACTCAAATATTAAGTTACAAATATAGGTTTGTATTTATTTTTAAGTTAAATTGAACCATTAGCTATAATATTATATAAAAAAAGTTAAATATTAAGAAAAAGGATACACAGAAACCAATGCGTAATAGTTGAGTTATATGAAATACTTATTTATTTTATCAGCTTTAATACTTTAAGAATATAACAAATAAGGATAATGTAATAAAAGATGACTAATAACAATTGGAAATAGCAAACAGTAAGCTAATACTTTAAACTTTATTCTCTTTCACTTTCACTAGAAGAAATTTCTTCAAAATCGGTTAGATCTAATGTTAGCAAATTAATGGAATCACTATCTACTATAGTTTCGTTTACTATGTAGTTGGATATTTGGTCTTCAAAAGCTTGAAACTTTTTAGTTTTAATTTTGCGAAGACTAGAGATATGCGGATCAGACGTTAGTAACAGCCTATTAATCAAATTCTTATTGGTATTTATTCTGGAGGATTTTCTTGTATGATCTAAGCGATTTCTTTGTGAGTTGCTTCTAAAGCTTCTTCAGATAACATACCTATGGGTAATTCAAATGAAGAAATTATATCTTTACCATGCATTAAAAGTTTGTGGAGACTGGTGGGCATGTAGTACCAACTGTAATGTTTTAAGTAAATATCTTTTTTCTTTATTAATGCATCAAATTTATCTAAAACTATGTGTCTACCACTTGACAGTATTCTTAAAATTATTCCTAAATTGCAAATTAACCCTCCTCTAACCCCGTGATTTGGGAACTCAGTTTCGGATCACTAAAAAACTTCCTTGCCGTATTACCGTTTCCGTAGCCTTGTTTTACAACATCAACAAGAAGACCCATTTTTGCCCTTAACTCCCTCTGAATGTGTCGTTTTTGTTCCTCAAGCATAGTTTTTTTCTGGACCACGCGCTTGCCGATTTAAACGGCAATCTATAGGCGATATGCAAACAACATTCGAAACAACGAATCCAGAAATGCAAAGAAGAGAGACCATATTTATAGTTCTCAGGATTTGGAAGTTTTTTAGCAACCGAATCCAAATTTATTTGTGAGGGCTTAGCACCACAAATAAAACAGTTTGACGTAGCATGTGTTTCCGACACAGAATCAACTGCACTTACATCAAGCATCGTGAACAGCATTTGATAGTTTATTTTTAAAATGTTTCCTTCTTGTGCAACCTCATAGTCTATAAGGTTTTCTATACAAGAACTCATTCGTGCTTCTTCGTTTTTAACAACATCCCCACTTTCCTTGATAAAAGCTAATCGGATTGGTCTACAAAATAGGGTTGATGATGGACGGGGATTTTTCCAGATTATGTTTTTAGAAGCTGTTTCTATTAATTGTAGGGGCACAAATGCAGTGGCAAATAGGGAAAAATCGGAAGTTGTGCTATCATCAAACTGCTGTTTGTACATGCTATGCCCCGAGCTACCATCGAACCCCCATTTGCAAATTAAACGGAAAGAACCATGATATAGAAGCTTTTCTTTTACGCTCAATAGAATCCTACCTACTATTTTATCTAATACCTCCTGTAAATTTACCTCAACTACACTGTCTGTTGTGATAATGTTATGTGGCAATAAATCTTTTTTGTATAACTTTGTTAAGTGTTGGAAAACACTCACTGTGGAGACCATTTACAACAGAACGAAGAATAGTGTATTTGTATTCTGACAAATTCAGATCCAGATACAAAGCTAACGTTTGTTCTAAAGAAAGAAATTTTCTGGTGGATTTACTAGGATAATTTGACAGCTTTGCAGATATGTCGGCAGCATACCGTAAGCTCTTGAGGATCTTTAGTAGCAACCAGCTCAGCAACACGACGTTTTTTCGCACGATCCGACAAATCATGAAATTCTTTTGAAGGCCTTCCGCAACTAGGTCCCGGCTGACAATGAATGTTTTTACTTAGATACGCCGTAATACTTCCCGGTAATGGTATTTTAGTGTTTATAACCAGTTCTTATATTTAAAAAGATCTTCTGGCACACTGACGATTTTTTCTCATTTTTATCGCTAGAGACCCAAGTATCAAATAATGCGCCTGGAGTAACATCTGAGATACACTCTAAAAAATGAACGTATCAACTATATCTGCAGCGTTCTGCAAAAACTTACTATAAAAGCAAAGAGAGTATAAATACATCTATCTAAACCTGCAAAAATCTCAGAGGTGTTTTCGGGTGTATCTACGAAAAGTTCGAAAAAATTTAAATTATGTGTTTTTTTCGTGATACAATTAGATTTTTTTTATACAAAGACAAAGACAGATTAAATTCCAAACAATAATATATCGTTAACTACTTACCACGTCTAAAAACCTCCATGCCAAAACACAACTCAATTTATTTTAAATAACTTGCTATAATGCGCCACAACGACCACCTGACAAACAGGACTAATACTTACCTGCGTTTCCGAGAGCAGGTCTTACGTATCGATGTATTTCTGTCACTATTAAAAAGTGTCATGATTTTTATTTGTGTTTCTCTTAGTATCAAGCGCCTTTGAGCATAACTCATTTTTTATTTATTGCTACAGGGTGAAGTACTGTGTGCCGGGGAGATCGGGTTGCTGCCTCACTTCGATCTGGAATTTGCACCTCGAAGTTTTTGTTGAATGAGTATTGGGGAATCATCTGGTCTATTCTCTCGTCCAGGATGTTGCCGCCAACCTGATTTTTTATGTTGTTGTGTCCCAAACTACCGTAGACACCAGTTGGTTTATGTTGCAGTCGGAAGTAGCTCATTCTTGCCTCTACCAACACTATGAGGTTAAGTGGTGGAAGGTCTAAAAGACACTCCATGGCTGCTGTTGGGGTTGTTTTTTATTGCTCCTGTTATGGCTGAGCAAGCAAGTCTCTGTATCTTGGCCAGTTCTGTAACAGCAGTTTTTGTCGAATTTTTTTTCACCATGCCAGTGATGCGTATGTTATCATAGGCATTACCACCATGGTGTATAACCAATAAACCATGTTTTGTTTAAACCCCATGTTTTCCCATGAGCGCGTCTGATTACCATAAGAGTCATCTCCGCTTTCTTTCTTATTTTCTGAAGATGTTGATGGTTCCAGGTAAGTTTAGAGTCTAGGATGACACCCAAATATTTTACCGCTCCCACAATCTTGATCGTTTCACCTCGTAGGGTCCGGGGTCCTAAGCCGTCTAGATTTCTCCTTTTGGTGAAGGCAAGGCAAGTCCCACTTTTTTCGTCCATTTGGAGCGTTTAGGGCCTGTTGCATTTTATCCCTAACAGTGTTGTTAAATTATCCTTGGGCCATAATGACGAAGATCGTCTGCGTATCCCAATGTTTGGTGTCCTTCAAGTTGAAGGATATTTAGTAGGTCGTCAATGACAAGGTTCCACAGCAGTGGGAACAGAACTGCCCCTTGCGGACATCCTCGCTCAACCCGAGCTACAAGAGTTCCTTCAAGAATTGAAGTAAACTGCATACTTGTTGCGTCGATCTCTCTGCGCCTCGAAGCGTTTGAGATAGATGTAAGGGACGTGTTGTCAAACCCTCCTTCTATATCTAGGACGGCACACATTAGCCTGTTTTCTAGTATGCCATCTAAACCAAACAGAATTTAATGAAAAACAATTGTCGAAAAATTATGTCATATCTGTCGTCCTAAGGGCCAAACTCCACCTTGGTCTTTGTTAAAAAAAATAGTAGTTTTGAAACAATCGTACTAAGTATGCTAAATTAAAGTTTCCAAAGGTTATTTATCGCGTTTATCGATTAACTAAATGGTATACTGAGTATAATTGATCCAAGATGCCTTTTTTGGCACTAGATAGGTCTATCTTCTAGTCAATCTGTAAAACCTATTAATAAATGATCAGTGCCTAGTTAATATTCACTAATAAAAGGGCATACTTAGTACGATTGGTTCATTTTTTCTTCGATGGGCTGACGCTCTATAACTGGAGAGTCTTATTTCTTATTTCCACCAGTTGGTTTTGTTAATGTTACCAAAAAATATTTATATGTTTATTATCATCTTCTTTAAAACGATTTTTGGTAAGTCTTTAGAATAAGTAGTAACCGAGATATGAATTTTTAAAGTTAGCTACTATCGTTTTTTTCTAATTTTTTTCATGTTTTTCTTTAAACTTTGTCCTATAACTTTTTTCCCTTTAGGTGTGTTTAATATGGCACCAAAAAAACTTACTTAAAGACATTCAAATCAAAACCTGAGAAAAGTGTCTACAAGCAATAGTAACTGAGATATGTTTTTTAATCTTTACTATTTTTTCTTTAATTTTAAAATTTTATCAAAAAACTACTTTTCGTTATTTTTACCACCTTTTCACCGTTATACCAAGTATTTTTTACAGATAAACAAACTATTTAATTAATATTATGATATCGTCAGGGGTGGATTTAGGCAAAGGCTGAGTAGGCTGAAGTCTAGGGCGGAAAATATTATGGGCGGCAAATTTACGATTATTTTTTAAAAAATATTATCGTATATTTTAATGATATAATTAATAATTTTGCAGAAAAAAAGGTTCAAAGAAAAAGGTTTGTATAGGGTTTTGCCTATAATTAACTAATACATAGTTCTAAAAAAGACTTATTTATTTTACCATTTTAATTTATATTTTGTTTTTATATTATGAAATTTGTTTGTTTTAAAGAATTGTTATTTAATTTTTTGTATGATTTACTTTTGTTAAATTTGTTTATTAAATTTTTATAAGAATTACTAGTAAAGTTAACATTCTTTTAATGTTAAATTTTTCGTTGAGATATTCAAAAAATGTTGATATATTAAGGCGGAAAAAATATATTAGCCTATGGGCGGCAAAAAGTTAAATCCGGCCCTGGATATCGTTATTTTGTAAAAAACTTACTCAGGATTGGATATTAAAAATTAAGGGAGTCTGATTTTTATGCATATCTTGTGAGGACCAATGAAAAGATAGAATTTTGGAGTTTTTATCATTTACTTATAAGTGTTACTATCAACTTGTTTCTAAACAGGGATCCATTTTTATTGATATTTACATAAAATAAGCTAACTCAGCGATGCTATATTTTTATTTATTAAATGCGTTTAAAAATCTTGCCTTATTATTTTATTAAATTTTAAATCCTACAATATCTTTAAGACATAGACTTATTTATGTATTAGATATTTCAATAAGTACATTAAGGTAATGCACGGTCGAGAGCTGAGAAGTGGTACATATCAAACAGACTTTACCTTAATGTGGGAATAAACGAAAACAGGTTGTTACCAATGATGACAAGCGATAAGTTATGGAGTATTGTGAGGTTCTGGGTGTTACCTTGGAACATTCATATCAAATATCCCAGTATCTACCTGCTTTTCTACTAACGATCCTTCCGGAATATTTAAACAAATTACCGAAACAATTCATCTAGGCATTGAGACCTGTATTCCCCATACCAAAAAGAACCCCATATCTCAAATCACAAACCGTGGTCCTTGCTAAAAATATTAGTCAAAACTTTTGCACAAATTATTTTCCACCCCTAATCTCTGAAGATGGAATTGTCGCTACCTCCGGAAAAGCCGAACTATTTGCCAAATAATTTGCTGCCAATTCTACGCTTGATCCTCTTATTAATCTTCCTCTTCCAACAGTTGTCCCTGTTTTATATAAAATGTCCGATATAATTTTTAAAGTCAAACAGATCAAGTCTATTCTTTCTTCTCTTAAAACTAAAAAATCGTCTGGGCTGGATGGCATACTAGCAATCGTCTTAAAAAAATGTGCTCCCAAGCTTGCACCCATCCTAACGCGCCTCTTTCGAATCTCTTACGACACGGGCATTTTCCCGGACAGTTGGAAAGCTGCACGTGTGCAACCTGTCCCCAAAACTCTCCCTTTCTAACTTTAGAGCTATATCTCTTTTTTCTGGTGTTTGCAAAGTAATGGAAAAATTCATTGATTCCCAAATCTTAAAGTATCTGAAAAAACATAAGATCTTACATGATAGACAGTATGGATTCCGTCACAGTAGATCCACAGCTGATCTTCTTTCCTTTGTCTCACACAACTGGAACAAGTCCCTTGAGTTTCTTGGTGAATCCCAGATCGTTGCTCTTGACATATCCAAAGTTTTCGATCAGGTCTGGCATGATGTGCTTTTTAACAAACTTCCGGAATAGCGTCCCCTACAACACTTAGCATTTTGGACTCCATTCAAAGAAGAGCCATTCGTCTTATTAATGATCCAACGCTCACAGAAAGGCTTCCTCTTCTTGCCCACTGTCCAGCTGTAGGGGATCTGTCGCTCTTCTATAGGTATTTTCACGGCTTCTGCTCAGAGGAGTTGGCCAGTATAATTCCTTCTCTGGCAGCTCCCAACAGAGCAACACGTAGTGCAACTTTTATGCATCCTTTTACAGTTTAGTTAGAGAGGCCCCGCTTTCTTCGTTCCTTCATCCCTAGAGTGTCAAGACTATGGAACCTGCTGCCCGCAGAAGTTTTTCCTTCTCCTCCCAATCTCTAAATATTAAAGTCCCGCGTGAACAAACTCTGTCTCACCACACTTAAGACACCCACGGTACGTTAGTACTTAGGCATCAGCCTTCGTGGACTGTCCCAAGATAAAAAAAACCAATACAAATAATATAAACTTAAAAACTTTGTAACTAAACTTGCAAATTTTGTAACTAATAATGTTTTACAGTATTGCATGCTATGCATTGGTTTCTTCTTAATCATATGACCAAAAATTTTTAGCCACAAGATTTGTTTATGAATTGTTATTCAGGATGCCTTTGTATTATATTTCCTTTTAAATACATACTTATTTTTTTTTATTGAAGTGTATATAAAGTAATATATTAGACATATTGACACACCTCAAATTCTAAAAAAAGACTAATCCTTTACCAACTGTCGCCTAAAAGGGTTTCAAAATGTTTCAAGCTATCTAACCATTTTTTTTAAATATGCTATTATTTATGAGATTTGCCTTTAACTGATTTTAAAGATTTGTTATTTTGTGCTCAACTAAGGAGTTTTTAGATAATGGTCTCAGTTTTAATACAAATATTGTCTTTAATTTAAAATATTTAATGTTTAGGATTAAAAATAAGTCAAAAGTGTGGAATTCAAGCAGTCACATCTATAATTTTATAACGAATATGTACATAAATATTAAGATTAAAAACTTTTAATAAATATGAAATAAAATCATTAATAAAATAATTACTGGTTTATTCAACAAAAAAAAAGCAAAAAATATAAGTCTTATTATAAAAAATAAAAATAATCAGAAGAACCAGGTTCAGATAAAACTAAAAAGAGAACAAAAAATTCACAAAATTAATAGCACTAAAGAATCAATAAAGGCGTTCATCGTTTCAATGGCGATACATCTTTGACACATACCCCACTGTAAAAGTGTTAAATCTTAGACTGCTAATGTAGCACGCCATAGGTGTATTCAGTGGGGTGTGGAACTGCCGCACTCTTCTTCATAAGGAAACATATTTTTTTAATTTAAATAATATTTTTTTCTTAAATAGGGGATTTACAAAATGACTAAATATTAATTTATAGTTTTGTTGTTTAAGTACCATTTATTTTTTTTATTATTTGAGAAATACTAATATAAAGTGTTTTCAAAATAATAGGATTTTATAAGGACAGCCCTCCCAAACCTAAATTTTGACTACGCCAATGCGGCACTTGTGCTGAATGCAACCATGTATCGCCATGATCTAATCATACAATCCATTGTCTCTATTAACATCTTTGTGTTCATAATAAATAATACAATATATACAAATGAGTTGTGGTTGTAAAAAGACTAAAATAAAGTTTGGAAAAATGACCATGATTTTTTGTAAAAAAATATATAATTTTTTTTTTGTTAATATACAAAAGATGTTTCCACAATTTTGATTGAATAATTAAGGGTAAATCATTTTTCCTCTAGTTTTTGTAAGAATTATGCTGTTGTAACTGCTATGATCTTATCTTTGACACAAAGCAATTATTTGTTTTAAACACGTCGTATGTTACCTAATATCTGCAGTTTCAGACAGTCAAAATTATAAGGCAATTACTACAATTTTGGAAACATGTCTTGCATTACAATACCAAATATTTATATTGTTTTACCTGCCACAATATTATTAAAAAATACTGAAAAAAAACAGCCTAACAAAAAACTTATTCTTCTTCTCTGGTCACCAAATAAAAAGAATATTATATAATACTCAAGTTTACACCGCGCTTTCTATTTTTCATATGAGCCTCTGCAATTCTTGCAAATCCTTCTTTTCCTATAAGCCTATAATTTGTCGCCAATAATCTGGATGCAGTTTGATTTAGGCTCTCTACGCCATGTGCCAAAATATTGAGCCCAAGCTCAATTCCCGTACCGAAATCGCACTCATCTGTGGCAATACTAACGTTGGTTATAATGTCTTGCAAGTCTGATAGAAATTTTTGTTTCTGTTCTGGTAAACTTTTATCAATACTGTTTAAGAGTTTTATTAGTTCTTTTTTGGTCATTCCCAAGTCTCGGTAGCCTACTTGAGTCCTAAAACATAAAATTAATACTGGTGAAAAACATTGTGGGGTCAGATTGCAATCCATAAAGTCTAATGCTATAGTTGTGTGCAGTGTAAGTGAGGTTTGGAAGAAGAGGAAACAGCCTTGCACTAAGCACCTTATACAATTCAGAAACTCTAGGTAAGAAGAAAGAGACAAAATGAGGAAATCATAGCTATGCAAATGAGTTGTGTTTCATGTTGTTTTACAGGGGAGCTGCTAGAGGAGAGAAGCACGCTGTAAATGATAAGGAGCACAAACATTTTAAGTCAAATCTATCATAACTTGATCGTTCAATAAAATAAACAATATACTTGAGTCTACACTATCATAAACATAATAGTTCGTCTCAAATGTTTTCCTTGACTGTATTGTTTCTAATTTTCAAACTTGTTGATGTATAATGCCATATTTTATCTCATTTATTTATTTATTTATTTTTAACTATTTGATTGTTTTAAACCAGACACTAATATAAAAAACTAAATAGTTTAAAAACTTACTTTCTGTTATAGGGGACAATTATGCCCATTCTACTAAAGCTTCTGGTAACAACCTTTTTATCCCTATTCCTAATTTCATCAGTTTTTTCCAATAAACTCATATTAAGTTCTTCAGACTTCTTCTTTATTGCATTTTGATACTTTCCTATGTGCATTTTTTTAAAAGGATCACCCATTTTCTTGAGATCCTCCAAATATAAACTAAAACATCATTGGGTAAACTTTCTTTAAATATATTAAATAAAAGTGGCCTTAAATTTACCACAGAATTAACTTTTATAAATTTGTTTAGACAGAAAAGCAAACAGAGGTTTATTAGTCATTTTTTTATGATATACTCTGTTGCCTCAGTTATTTTTGGTCAGATAGTAACAAATAATCATTTGATTAGGAAATGTTGAGGAGTAAAATTGAATTAAAAAAACTTACTTGACAGCAGCAAAAATATTACTTCCCATAACTTTAAAAGTCCCATCAGTCTTTGAAAAATTACTAGCTAAATACACAGGCATTTCATCTGGAGAATCTCTAAAATAGCCAATGTGAAATCCTGTTCTATCATCTCCTTTTAATACCGTCTGGAATTCTGGAGGATCATAAAAGTACCTCCAGTGAATTAAATAGTTTTCTTGTGGTTGTTCAGATACATCATTAAATTTTCCTGCCAAAACATCATAAGGCCCAATTAGGGTAAGTCCAATATCTCTCATAGCTTCTTGTGGACATTTTTCTTTTAACTCTTTACAAAAGTCCCAGAAGCTGTAGAAGTCTTCTGGCATTTCAACTAAGAATTTTTCTTTTATAAAGTCTTTGTGGTCAAAGTCTTTAGGAGTTTTCCCAAGAGAAACAGTGTCTATCTCTTGGTTTTGTTTGTTTGTCTCTTCTTTATTTTGGGAATCTATTTTCTCTGGTTCTTGTTTCGAGGCATTGGTCTCAATTGAGGTGTCAATTGTTTCTTGATTACTATTGTCACTTTGCATTTCTTTATCCTGAATTGACCCGGAATTTTTTTTCACTTGAGTTTCATCAGTTATGTCATCATCCATCCTAAACCTTTTTTTGGGTTGTGTGGTCCTATCATTATTAGCCCTCTAAAAATTGCCATTATATTTAAGTAAATAATTTTATAATGTACAAGAAATACAAATATATATGTACAAATGTATATAAAGGGTGTTTAAATAGTTAAAGTTGAATAGTTCTTTTATTACAGATGTATCAAACATAATGTTATGCTCAAGCAAAATTTGTTACAGAATAAATGTGCTGTACTTTAAATTTTTTTAATTATACAGGGAGCTGAAAAATATTAGGCAAAAAAAAAGTTTTCTATTTGTTATCTAAACTTTATTATCTTTAGCAAGTTTGTACATCACATATTATACAGGGAATAGTAATCAACTATTATAAATCTTACCAGATTGGGAAGTAACTGCCTAAAATGGACCCTAAAGTATACGAAATATTTAAAAAATACCTCCCATTTTTTAAATTATTTCATAGACACGTATTGGCTAAATTTACTTGGGATTTACATAATTGTTTTTTATTGCAGAAAACTTACCTTTGGTGGTGGATGTTTATATTTTTGTTGGTGTATTGAGCTCTTTTGATAACATTTAAGGCCATATTTACAGGCAATTCTTGGATCCTTTACATATTTTTGTCTTTCACTTTCGGGCTCCTTGTCAGCCATTTCTTTAAAAGGTAAATTCAAAATAAATAGATTTTTCTCGGTAACTTCTTGTTGGTAAAACTACATATAAACAAAGTATAAACATCAAAATATTTTTTAAATTTACGAAAATTTCAAATTTTCAAATGCTTAATTGTTTTGAAGTTTAATTAGAGGTTAGATTAAAAAACGCGCCAAGCGCCAACCTTCACAATAAAAGAATTCTTCCTTTCTTTAAACAA
>JAHBCN010017188.1:0-18525 GCA_019359885.1 Listronotus oregonensis | reverse complement strand
ACCGTTATGCGAAGTCTTTGCCTCCCTTGTCCGAGAAATTCTTCCTTCTTTTTTGGGAGGGGCCCCCCTTTTATGAAGCTTTTTCCATCCCTAATTTTACTGAGGTTTCCCCTTTTCCCCTGTTTTTTTCATCCTTTCCCCCTTTCCCCCCCTGTGCTTGGTTTGGCCCCAAGGGCAGGTTCTGGTCCAAAGTATGGGGGGGATGACCCCTGTCTCCTAGCTCATCCGCTTTTCGTTGCCTTCTATTCCCGAATGCCCGGTACCCACAAGAGAGTTACACTGTTGCTTTTTCCCAATTTTTCCCCAGTTCTTTTCATTCCCATGTCTTTTTGGGGACGTTACCTTGGGGCTTACTAGTCCCCCCAGTGATTTTTGGGGCTGTCTGTTATTATGCAGATCCGCTTATTTTTAAAAGCCCCCCTTTTTTTTTTTTTTGCACAGTGCAGTAAAGCAAAATTTTTTCCGTTTGAAATACAGAACTGTATTTTCCCCTAGTGGAATGGAGAAGGGAAAATTTTCCCATTTCACTGTACCCCCGCTCCAGTTCCCTGCTCGGTTAGGGGAACCCCCTGTATACCAGATCATGTCTGCCAGGAAGATCGGGTTGCTGCCACTTTTTTCGATCTGGAATTTTTACCTCAAATTTTTTGTTAAATGAATATTGGGAAATCATCTGGTCTGTTCTCTCGTCCAGGATGTTGCCGCCAACCTGACTTTTTTATGTTGTTGTGTCCCAAACTAGCTTTGGGAAATTTTTTGGGGTTTTTGGGTTGCAGGGGGGAAAAGTAGCTCATTCTTGCCTCTCCCATCCTATGAGGTTAAGGGTGGAAGGTCTAAGAGACACTCCATGGCTGCTTTTGGGGGTTTTTTAAATTCCCCTTTTTTATAGCAAACAAGCAGGTCTCTCCCCCTTTTGGCCAGTTCTGTAACAGCAATTCTTTGTCTTTTTTTTTTCCCCAAAAACCGGGTGTTTTTGATATAAAAGGGGCCCTTTCCACCATGGTGTATAACCAATAAACCATTTTTGGGTTTTAAAGGGCCCCCATGTTTCCCATGAGCGCGTTTTTTTTAAAATAAAGTCATTCCGCTTTCTTTCTTTTTTTTTAAAGATTTTGGGTTTCCCAAATTTTCAACCAACTTAATGATTGAAACAATGTGTATTTTATGTTTTAGAATTTACAACAATTACTAATGATAGGGGTTGTGGGGAACAAATAATGGCTTCCATGGGGCCCAATATCGTACCCCATTTTTAAAAAACCCCGGGCTATTAACACCTTCCATTAAACAACGAATTATACGAAATTTTTAAAAATGGGTAAGTTTTAAAATTTTTTCATTTCTAAGGGGTTTTTTTATTAAATGTGTTCCATGTTAACTATATAATTAATTCTAGGTTACCAAAGAATTCTTAATTATGTTTCATACAGATGGATCTTTTTTTGCATTCGGGTATTACGATCTATCAGGCTCCATGTTTTTTTAAAGGCATTTGTGGTAAAAATATTACAAGAAGCAAAGAATTTTTTTTATATGTTGATCAAAGACTTATTGACAAGGCCGTAAATTGGATTTTTTGTCATCAACTGGAAAATGGTTGGTTTTTTACAATGGATCATGTTTTTTCCCGACATGGAAAAATATATATATATATATATATATATATATATATATATATATATATATATATATATATATATATATATATAAAAAAATTTTTTTTTAAAATTTTTATTAAAAATAAATTATAAAATTAAAATTTAAAAATTAAATAATTAAAATAAAAAAAAATTTTAAAAATTAAATTTAATAAATTTTTTAAATTTTTTTTTATTTAAATTTTTTATTTTTTTTTTATTTTAATTATTTATTTTTTTAAATTTTTAATTAATATGAAATTTTTTTTTTAAAATTTAAATTTTTAAATTTAAATTTAAAATTTTTTTAAAAATTTTAAAAATTTTTTAAAAAAAAAAATTTAAAATTTTAATTTTTTTTAAAAAAAATTTAAATTTTAATAAATTTTAATTTTTATTAATTATTTAAATTTTAATTTTTTTATTTATATATATATATATATATATATATATATATATATATATATATATATATATATATATATATATATATATATATATATATATATATATATATATATATATATATATACCCAAAAAAAAAAAGGTGTTGAATAGGGAAAACTTTCTTATTTTTAATTTTATCGAAAAAAGCTACTCCTGATAAAAAGTTTTGCTACTTCCTGAGTAAGATTGGGATAAATTATTTAACATATTTTATACGCGGTCTTCAGAAAATTAAAAATTTTTTAAATGGAAAAAAGAGTAAAGTGCATTTATTTAAGAAGTTTTTAAAAATAAGTTACTAAAAAGGGGTTTTTTAAAAAAAAAAAAGGGGGAAGTCTCTAATACCAGTTTTCAAAGAAATCGGCCTACTTTTATTTATTTGTGATTAAATTTTTTTAATATCAATTTTTATTTTAAAATAATTTTATTTTTTTTTGGGTTTGTAAAGTAATTTTTTTTAAGCTGATAATATTACGGCAAAAAAAATTTTTATAAAAGGGGTCAAAAAATTTTTGTAAAAAAAAAAAGGATAACTAGTAAAAAAAGGGGGGTTTTTTAAATTTTTGGGGAAATAGTTTATTAAAACAATTTTTTTTAAAAAAGGTTAATAAAAGGGGGCCCTTTTTTTTTCGAAAATTTGTATTAAAGACTATCTTTTACTTTTAAACAACCTTTCCTAGTAACATTTTTTCCATATCTTCTCAAAAAAATACTTTTTTTTGATTTTTTAAAAATTTTTTTTTAATTTTCTAAACACCGCGTATACAATATGTTAATTTTTTTTTTAAAAAAAAACCCCCTAAGACGTAAAAATTTTTTATCAGGAAATTTTATAAAAATTAAAAATAAAAAATTTTTCCTTTAAACGCTTTTTCCGGGACATACTGTATATAAAGTATCTACGAATATTGTTTCGAAAACCCGGGTTTTTTTTTTAAAAAAAGGGGCGGGATTGTTTTTTGACGTTCCGATGAGATAAATTTTTTTCTTGAATTTCAAAAAAAAGGGTGTCTTTTGTTTTCGAAAGAAAAATTTGTGTGATCTCATAAAAAGTTAAAAAAAACAATCTGTCCTTTTCGGGGAAACCCAAAAAGGTTACCAAAAGAATAATTTTCAAAAACCCCAAAAAATTTTTTTTTAAAAAATAAGTATTCTTATCTGCTAGAGTTGCTTAAAATTTTTTGTTTGTAAATGACCTATAGATATTTTTTTTTTAATTTTTTATTCTGGGTGGTACAAATATGGAAAATAGTAGGGCCCCGGTTTAACTTCATATGTAATTTTAGTTTTTTTTAAAGCAAAAGTTAATGTACCTGATACAGTCCAAAAAAAAGCAAAGTACTGCATAAGAAGCCAACACAATCCAGATAAATTTTCCCCCATCATTAGTTGTTAGCCTTATTTAAAGTTCATTGGATTAGTGGGGGAATAAATTTTAGAAAAGGTTATAGCTGTTTTTTAAAAACAAAAAATATGAGGGGGGTAAAAGGGGGAAAAAGAATAATGTTAAGTAAATTTTTTAAAATTTTTAAATTTTTAATTTTTTTAACTTTAATTTAAAAGTATTAAACTTCCGTTTTTTTAAGCTAAAGAAACTTTTTTTTTTTTAACACTGTTTTTAAAAGTTTAAATCTACTAAAAATATTTGATCCCCTTTTTTAAAAGGCATTAGTGTCGAAATTTAAATGATTGGGGAAAATAAAAAGTGACAAAAAAACATATATGAGAAGGCTATATAAATAAAAGGGTTTCCCCGACACCAAAATAATTTACACTTTTCTGTCTTGTTTTTTTTTAAAGTTGTTGGAAAAAAAAAAAATTAAATAAGGAAAAATTTAAAAAAATTGGGAAAAAAAAAAAAAATAGTGCAATTCGTTTTGCTATATTATTTTAATAAAAAAACAATGTTTGTGTATTTCTGTAGATCATTAAAAAGAAATGATGTTTACATTTAGGTACTCTTTTTTTATTTAATAATTTAGTAAAATTTTTTTTAAAGGATCAAAATTATCAATTACTGGGCAGTCCAGGCAAATTTTTTTTATTTAATTTAAAAAAAAAGGTTTTTTTTTTCCTTTTTTTTTTTTTAAAAAAAATTGAAATTTTAAAAAAAACCTTTTTTTTTTTTTAAAAAAAACCTTTTTTTAAAATTTTTTTTTCCAGAAAAAAAAAAATTTAAAATTTTTTTCCTTTAAATTTTTTTAACCCTAAAAAATTAAAGGGTTAAAAAATTTTTTTTAAAAAATTTAAAAACCCAAACCTATCTTGCCCTTTTTTTTTATCACAAAATTGGTCCCCCAAACTATCATACATTTTTTTTGGGGAAAATTTTTTAAAAAAAAAACGGGTTTTTATTTATTTTACTAATTTTTGGAAAAAAAAACAAAAACTTCCAAAAATATCGACCAAATTTAAAAAAAAAGGGTGAAAAATGGACATCTATTCTTTCCATATTTAAATAGTTGATAAAAAAACCAAATATAACAGAATAATTTAAAATATTCTATAATAGTATCGTTTAAAAACCAAAAATTTTTTTTGAAAAAAAAAAAAACAGTGAATGTATAAGTAGTTTAAATTTTACTTTTTATGATGCCAACTTTATAGATAGTAACAAAGACTTTGGGAAGTCCAGACCTGACCCTATATTTTTTTTAAAAAACCGGGGGGCCCATTCCCCACCCCCTGCCCTGAAAAACCCGGGGGAAATTTTTTCCTACAGCTTTGGGCCCCTTCCCCCATACCTTCAAACTTGCTAATATAATAAAAAATTTTTTAAAAAATTGCCAAAGTCCTTTTTAAATTTAAAAAATTTTTTTTAAAAATTTAAAAAAATATCCCTCCACAGTGCTGACAACCTTGCAATAGAAAAACAAAAATGTGGTTCCGCACTAATAAATTAAATTACAAAGAAAGGGGGGAAAAATTTTGGGGGCTAATACAAAAGGAAAAAACCAGTTTTTTGTTAGGGTTACAAGACTCAAACGTACCGATTATTTCTCTAAGGAATTAGAAAAAAACAAGCTTGCTTACAAGGCAATTTACGCACGGTATAGTTTGTCTCAAAGTATACCGTGTTAGTTTTTCCTTCATTTATTTTTTATACCGCCGACAACAAAAAAAAACCGCGGATCAGTAGGTATTAAAGGACAGAAAATTAGGGACGGACTTTAATATTATAAAGATTTATAATTTATTGTTTATTTAGGTATAATCTTAAAATTTTTTTAAAAAAAATTAAATATATGCAAAGTTTTAATAAATTTATAACTATATTGTCTATACATAATTACTTTTTTTAATTTTTTTTCTAAATTTTTTTTTTTTTTCATTTTTTAAAAAAAAATTTTAAATCTTTTAAGATTAATTACAATAGGATTTATGTTGTTTTGTATAGAAATGTAAAGTACTCAATTTTTATAATGTGCTGTAAAAATTTTTTTCCAGCTCTCAACTGGTATGTTAGTATACCTTCAGTGCTTTTTACCCCCCCGGGATGGCACCAAAAATCCGTCTTTGAACAGGGGTTTTTTTATAGCGTTAAAAAATTTTAAACAAAAAAAATTCTGCGCCCCCGGGGAAAATTTTTTAGTAGATAAATTATATCTATGTATATTCTGAAAAAATTAAATTTTTTTTAAAAAATACCTTATTTCAAAAACGTTAATAATCTGTTAAAAAAGGTAGAAGTTATTTACATAGTATACTGTTCTCTTTGCTGTAACTTTTTTGGGTTTTTTTTTTGATCACCCTTCTTACTATATGCTTAATAAAAAAGAATAGCACCTGAAGGAAAACCCCAAGGGGGAAGCTTTAAAAATAATTTAAAAAAAAAAAAAAGAAAAAAAAAAAAACCTGAAATTTGGGCATTCATATCTTTTGACTTTTTATCCTAATAATTTTCATTTGGATCAAAATAATTTATATTGTCGATTAAATGAGTTACTTTAAAACACCTGAAATTTTAAAAAAAATTATTTTTTAAAAATTTTGGGGGCCAAATGGATTGGGGCCCTTTTTAAGCAAGAAAAGGGGATTCTTACGTATTTTGAGCTGCAAAAACGGGGAAATTTTGGCTGCTTTTTACGAAAAGTGGCCCAAAAAAAATGTTATTACAATTTCATTGCTTAAAACGCTATAGCATATATTTTAAAACTGCTCTTTTTTCTGTAATGTCGTCCCTGATTCCCCTTTTTTACTATATGCCTAATAAACAAAGAATGGCACCTGAATTGACAACTTAAAAAGGGGGAGCGTAAAAAAAATTTTTAAAAAAAAAAAAAAAAAAAAAACCCCAAAGTTAGGAAATTTATACCTTTTGACATATAGGACCTAATAATTACCATTTTGATCATACTAATTTATATTTCGCCGATTAATTGAGTTATTTTAAAAACCCCCCCCGAAATTTTAAAAAAAAATTATGTAGTAATGAGGCGCCAAATGGATTTCGTGGGCGATTGAGGTCCTTCCAAGCAAGTAGGGGATTTTCGTATTTTGAGCTGCTAAGCCTGGATATTTCAGCCTGCAGATATCTCCGAGTTCTGATCAATAGATTTTTTTAAAAAAAAATTTTTTTTTTTTTTGAAAAAAAAAAAAAACCCTTCAGAACAAATCTTATTTTCTAAGTTAGTTTGCGAGCTGTAGAGTTTTAAACAATAAAATTGTGAATAACAATTTTTCGACCACTTTTTGTAAAAAGCAGCCCGATTATTTGGATTTAACAGCTTAAAATAAGTAAGAAACACCTACTTGCTTGGGGAAGGGGGGTCAATCGGCGACGAAATCTCCCCTTTTTTTTCCTGTAATAATAGTAAGTATAATTATGGATTATCTTATAATTTTAAAAAAAAAATCTTATTTGAATATTTAAAGTTTAAAGTTTGTTTTGGGGGATAAAAGAGTATTATGCATCGGGTATTGAAATTACCGGATATGCCCTGTCGCTTTAATGCAACAAAAAAAAACTGGGAAAATTGGGGCCCCCCCACATTCCGTAGTCCCGTGGCTCACAACAAAAATGGGGCCTACTGGAGGATATAAATCAACACAGGTAAAATGTGAGATTAAATTTATTTTTCCCCCCCCCGTGACAAATTTTATGTTTTTTTTTCGATTTTTTTTTTTAGATAATACGGCACTGCTGAAATTATAAACCGTTTTGAAATTTTATATTTCATAAAGTAAACTTTGGAAAATTTTTTTTCGATAGTAAAAAACGCAATAAAATTGACTATTGCGTCTTTTATAAAGCTACTTTTTTTTCTGAGCCCAATTAAAGAATATTTTTTTTTTTTTTTTTTTTTAATAGTTGTAACTCTTTTTCTTTTTTTTAAAAAAAGACTGTATTTTTATTTTTTTTTATTTAAAGCCTCAACTCCATAAAAAAAAAAAAAGAAAACCCAAGGGCAAGATATATCTTAAGGGTTTTTTTTTCTGAGGATCTTTTTTTTTTACTTCTGTTGATACTTGTTACAGCTATTCTTTCTTTTTTTTTAGGGGCTAAAAAACACGTGTGGGGGGGCCCATACAAACCTTGGTCAACCGCAGATAAAACTATTAAGGGGATTGTTTAAACAATCGGAAATACTGGTATAGGGGGAAACAAAAAAATTTAAAAAAATATCAAACTATACTATTTTTGTTCAAAATGTTTCGAAAAAATCAGAGTCTAAAAATATTTTTTTTAATTTATACTAGAAATGCTCCAATCGGATAGTTTAAAAGGGGAAAAACATGGAAACAAGGAAAAAAGGGGTTAACCCTCACAAGATACACTAAAAAAAATTTAAAATATCTTTTTCCCTTTTTTAAAATGGGCCCTTTTGGGCCAGGCCCGGGGTACGAGCTGCCCCCGCCCAAAACCCTTTTTGGACCCCAAAGGGGAAATTGCAATCCCCCGTAACAAAAAAAAAAAACCCCCCCCAAAAAATTAAAAAAAAAAAAAAATAATCTAGGTACGGGGTTTTTTATATTTACGTGGCTTCGGGGGCCTTTTTTTTGAAAAAGAAAAGCATGTTTTATTTGAAAATTTTATTTTTTTTTTCCCCTATTATTTTTTTAAATTATCAGAAAAAAAAATCCAATAAAAAAATGGAAAAAAATTTTTTAAAAAAAAAATTTTTGGGTTTGACCGAAAAAAAAAAAAAAATTTAAAATTTTTTTTGGGGCCCCAAAAAACGATTTTTTTCCAAAATATTGAGATAGCCGAAATTTGAGCTGTTTAAAAAAAGACTTTAAAACCCCTTTCCTTTTTTTGTTTCCCAAAAATTTAAAAAAAACCCCAATTTTTTTGGCCCCAAAAAAAAGAAAAAAATTTTAATCAAGAAAGGAATAATAAAAACACGTTTTTTAAAATCTCAAAAGATAGCTAATAGTTTTTTAAAAAATTTTATTCTATACATAATTGTTGATATTTTAAGTCAAACGGAGTTACAACAGCCTTTGCCCCCAAAAAAAGTAACCAGGTACCAGTAGGAGCTCGTTTGGGAGTATTCGAAATTTTAGGGTTTTTTTTATTTCCCGGGGTTTAACTTTTTTTTGTTAAAAAGTATTTTGGAACTCAATTTTCAAACATAAAAAACCCTTTTTTCAAATTTAATTTTTATTATATGGGCTTTTCCTGACTATTTTTTTAAAAAGGGGAAAAAACCCGTTTGACAAAAAAAAGGGGGGGTAAAAATTTCATTTTGGGGGTGGTGTTTTTTCTTCAAAGGGGCCCCAAAGACCTTTCATTTATTCAGTTTTTTTTTAAAGTCCCTTTTTTAGCTTTTAGATCGAACAATTATCTAGTGAAGATATTTTAACGTTTTTTTTTTTTTTTTTTTTTAATTTTCCAAGTGTGGTTATTGTTTTTATAACTATTATAGTATTATTTTAAAAGACATTTGAAAACATTTTATTGAAATTAAAGTTTTAAAAAATATTTTAACTGTTATTTACCTATTAAAACCCTGGAATGGCATCCACATCAGGGGACAAAGCCGGACCAAGGATAAAATATTTCTTGTGGGGGGAAAAAATTTTTCCCAGATCACCGGTTGTAAAAAACCCCCAAAAAATCAAGTTTTGTGTGCTTTATTTTATAATTTACGTACTGTGAAATTAACTGTAAGAGAATCAGCAAAACTTGCCATACGAGAAAAATTTTATTTTTTTTTTTAGAAAGCTCGAATTCCGACTAAACATGAGCAAGATGCAATTACTAAGCTAGAAAAAAAAACACGCCGAGTGGAGAACTCTTCAAAAAAAAACGGAAGAAAAAAAACGGTTAAGAACAAATTTTTTAAAAAATTTGTTGAAAAAAATTGGGGCTTTTGATATTGCTCAACAAGATGCCTTGGCTTTGATGAAATCGGAAGAAGATAAGGCGTTTCTCGTAAAACAGAGGCAAAAGGGCCCCGGTTTTCCCCCACTGGGGGGTCTCAAGTTGTTCCCAGCTGAAGAAATCAAGGGGGAAAAAAAAAAGACAAATCCAAAAAAGAACTTTTTTTTTTTTGGTAGTTTTTTTTTTTAATAATATTCTAAAAAAAAGATAAATAATAGATTATAGATATTTTTTAAATAATACTTATTAATAATTAGAATAGGTAATTTAGTACCTATGTATTATTACTCTTCTGCTAAAATGACAAATTTTTTTTTTTTTTTTCTCTTTCTTTTTTTTTTTTTTTAGAAAAAGGGGGTGATAAAAACGAGTTTGGGGAAAAAGAAAAAGAAGACACTGAAAAAAAACAGCATCCACCCGGAACGGGGGAAATGGACATCCCCCCCAAAAACTGTAGAAGATCCAGGACCATCTGAGAGCAAGAGGATGAAAGGGGTTTTTTTTTTCAAGGGGCGTTAAAGAGATTTTAAACATGAAACTGTCGATTTTGTTGGGGTCGATTAAAGTACCCGACAGAAATCCCCCCAAATTTTAATAGCTACTCTAGAAGCAAAAAAACCCCGCCCCCCTTAAATTTTTAAAAATCAAAAAATTTTTTCATTAAAAAAAGGAAAAAGTTCGGGAAAATATACAAAAAAAATTTTTTGGGAAAAAACGAACATACCTGAAAAAAAGCCCTTGGGTTTTTTTGGGGGCGGAAAAATTTTTCCGGTTTTTTTAAAAAGAAAAGTGAGCGAATAGCTATTGCTATTTCATATGGCGAAAAGGAACAGCTGCGGGGGGGTTTCCCGGGAACAGCAAACAGCTGGGGGAGGAAAAAAACCCCTAGCCGTATATGAATGCCCCCACATGAATGGGGTCTTCCCAACACCGTCAAGGCGATGTGCTTGGGGCACGACAGCATCCAAAGGGGAAAGGGCCCAAAGGGCATGCGTCATATTGGAGCAAATGTTAGGAAGAGAATTGTTATCCTAGCTTGCCGCCCATATCTTGGAAATTCTGTTAAGGGGGATTCGACAAAAAAAGGGATCAACCACGGGACCTCATCCAGACTTTTTTAAAAGGGGTTTCCCCCCTTTTCTGGGGCCCCCGATGGACAAAGGAAAATACAAAAAGGTATCAGTGACAATCAATAAAAAAGCAGCTAACCCCCGAAGTAATTGAAAATTTTTGCTGAATTCAAGACCAAATTACCCAGACCCAACCCCCCGAGATGACTACAAGGAGCTATTGCAGTTGGTTCTCGTATTTTTTTTGGGGGAATGTTGTGGGTTTTAGAACTCCAGGGCCATTCATCCCGCTATTTTGGGTGGAAAGAGCTAAAATTTCTGGCCTTAAAAAAATTTTTTTGGGGGCGTTTTTAAGGGCCCAAAAAAGAAAAAATTTCCCGGGCTTTTTTTTTCCAAAAATTTTTTAAAAATTGGTTTTTCTAAAAATTTTTTTTAAAAATTTATATTTTATATTTTAATATAAAAATTTTTTATAATTAAAATATTAAAATTTTAATTTTTTATTTTTAAAATAATTGGGGGGTTTTTTTTGAACCTTTTTTGAGAAAAATTTTAATTTTTTAAAATTTTAAAAAAAAAATGAAAAAAATATTGAAAACCAAAAAGTTATAAAAAAAAAAAAAATTTTTTTTAAAAATTAAAAAAAAAATTTTATTCTTTTTTTTCGTTTTCCCAAAAAAAAAACCAAAAGGGGGTCTTTTTTCGGAAATTTTAAAAATTGTAAAACATTAAAAAGGGAATATTCCCCTTTTAAAATTAAAAACCCTTTTAAAAACCCTTTCCAAAATAAAAACAAAAAAAAACCAATTGTAAAAAAAGTTTTTTGGGAAAAAAAAAACCCTTTAAAAAAATTAAAAAAATTTTGAAAAAAAAATTTTAAAAAAAAAGGGGTTTTGTACCCTTTTTGTTTTTTTGTTTAAATTTTTATATTTTTTTTAAAAAATTTTTTTTGCAAAAATTTTTTTTTTTTTAAAAATTTTTAAATTTAAATTTAAAATATTAATTTAAATAAAATCAAAAACCTTCAAAAAAAAAAAATTAAAAAAAAATTTAAAATTTTTCCCAAAAATTTTTGGGGAAATTTTTAAACCCTTTAAAAAAAATTTTATGTTTAAATTTTTAAAAAAAAATTTAGGCCTTTTTAAGTTTTGCATTAAATTTGGGGGGTTTTTTGGGGGCCCCCAAGGATCCAAATTTTTAAAAAAATTTTTTAAAAACCCAAAAGGGGCCCTTTTTTAATTTAGTAAAAATTTTGGTTCCCCAAAAAAATTTAAAAATTTTTAGGGGCCAGAGAAAATAAAATTCCAAAATTTTTTTTTTTTCCCCCTATTTCCCTTATCTAATATAAAATTTTTTAATTTATTAATAATTTAAAAATATTAAAAATTTATAAAAAAAAATATATATATATATATATATATATATATATATATATATATATATATATATATATATATATTTATATTTTTTTTAAAATCAAAAAATGGGAAATCTTTCTTGTAGCGCATAATGTAAAGGGTGTTTCATTTAAAAAAGTTGAAGTTGCCTATATTTTTCCATTTTTTTATTGGATATTTTTTTACTAATAATTTTAAAAGATAATATGGAAAAAATTCCACTTTTTTTATATTTTTTTTTTCCCGTCTTCAAAAATAAAGGCTTTAGAAGCCACGTAAATATAATCAAAGACCCTGTACGTTTCCTGGGAAATGACAAAACGTAATGAAAAAAAAATAAGAATTTCCCAAGTTTTTAAATCAAATATTTCTTAAAAATTTTGTTTAATTTTTTTTTTTTAGTGTCTATCTTGACAACGGTTTGGGGCCCAAAAAGCCACCGAAACGTAGATAAACATTTGTGATTCTTAGGTTTTTTGGAGGGTTTTCTTCTTTTTTGTTGCAGGCGATTTGCAAGTTCATAGGGGTCAATTTGGGGTGAACAGGGTCAGCTCGGGATACCCCCCGGGGGTGGATCGAAGAGGTCCCATTTTCCAAAAAACAAACCGAAACATGAATCCGACACAAAACTATAGAACATAGTTATACACTAAAATGTCGTAAGCTAAAAAACAGAGAGTAAAAGATCTACTTATCCTTTTGCGAGCTTTTTACCAGGGAATTAAGTTTGTTTACAGAAGACGTAGACCATTTACAACGCAACAGGAGTGATGCCAAAAAAGTATAATCCGACTAAATAATTTTTTTTCTTTTCGAAAAAAAACCCTTTTCTTAAGGAAAATTGATTTATTAAATTAAACAAAAAAGACATTACCTCAACATGAAACTATTGCAAGGCAATCAACTGACACGTTAGCTACAAGAAGACATTTTAGAAAGGCTGAAACTTTGAGGACAATATTGGGGCCTTGAAAAATAGGTTAATAGCCATAGATATGTAAAGTTTAAGCATATTTTATTTAATTTTATTTTATTAATTTTACTTTAGATATTGTCCTCTGCAACCCCACGAGAATGATTTTTTGAAGTCAGTTTAGACTGTAAAACTCATATTTATGCAAATATGTAATCATATACTAAACCCTTTTTGGATACGGGTTTTCGCTTTAGAGGCTCTTACAATCTATGCAGAGTATATTCACATGAATGAGTTTTGACATTAAAATAAATTTGGAAGCTCAGCAAAAAAGGCATGAGTTTAACATAAACGACGCGACAGACTGAAGTCAAAAAAAGTCACTTTACTTAATAAAAATGACGAAGTTAAAATTTATGTTTCTGGTAGAGGGTGCGCTTTTAAAACAAGTAAGCTATAATTTTTAAAATCATACTGGTAAAAAAATAATTCCTTCTATGTCATTATTAAATAATCAGATTTACATTCCATTTTTTTTTAATAAATATCTTACTACTCAACGAATGTGTCTGAAGTTTTTAAACTATTGTTGATGTTCATCGGTATCAATTTGACAAATGTTCGATTAAAATATTTGTGGCGTACCAAGGACAAGCAAAGCTTTCTAATATGGCTGTTATGGAAATTACAATACCATCAGGGTATGAAGCCACCGAACATTTGTATGAGTTTTTGGGAAAATGGGGGTCAAAAAAGGAAATTTAGTGTTTTTTAAATTAGATCCAGTTATAAGTTTTTTTTAATGTTTTTTTAATTTAAAAAATTGTCTTATTATGTTATTCCAATTTGTATTAAAATTAAAAATTAGTTACAACTTAAAAACACCTTTACCGGGGTTCCCCAAATCGGAGATAAAGTTGAACTTAAAAAAAAAAATTTCTTAAAAAATTTTTATAATTTTATCTCTGCTACAACCCAAATTATTTTCTATTACAGGGTGCCTCAAAAAAGATTATATAAAAAATTATATTTTTGTTAAAGGGAAATCCCTTTTTTTTTTTATGTAAATGAAGCCTCTGTGAGTTCTGTATTCAACTTTAAATTTGTATGTTAAATGCAGCGTTAACTATGTTTTTTTTAAAAGATAAAAAAACATATTTTTTTAAAATGTTATTCCCCCTACTGTTTTTTAAATTTTCCCTAAAATTTTTAACTAATTTTAACATACTTTATCCTAAATATTTTAAATTTTTGATTTAATTATACGGGGTGCCCAAAATATTTTTTTTAAAACATCTCTATTTTAAATTTTTTTTAATTAAAATTCTTTCCCCCCTGTATATTATTTTGGGAAAATTTAAGTGTGTTTTCAGAAAACATTATTTTCCTTATATCCACTATTTTTTGAATAAAGCCTTTTCCGTAAATTTACATAAAATGGAAAACGTAGGCTGGGCTCAAGAAATCGAAAAATAATTTACTGGTGGCATAATAATATTACTTCTTTTTTTATAATAAATTTATATTTTTTTTATTTACATTTTAAAAATTATTCAGAACACAAGACTAAAAAGGGAAATAAATTAATTTCATAAACCCAAAAATTTATTAAATACTCAAACATTTTCCATTTTGCAGTAAACACATATTGAACCTGTCGGTTAAAGATCTTTTACATTTTATTGGGAGTCATTAATTAAATGCCAGGCCAAACCTGAAATTTTCATCCCGGTATTTCGTCCAGCACTGAAATGGAGGGGGCCCATCTAACTGAAACCACATTTTCTTAATAGTTTTGGGGGGAATTTTCTACAGTTATCAAAATCTTCATTAAAAATTTTAAAAAAAAATTCCTATTAAGGGGGCCATCAAAAAAAAGGGGCCCTATTTTTGGTTTCCCAAATTTTGCCTCCCCCAAAAAATACTCCCCTAGTTGCTGGTCAACAGTCCCCAAAAAAGGAATTCACGGCGTAAAAGTGAAAACCTGTTCCATGTTTTGTGAAAGCGCCTATCGGTAAATAATACAATGTTAAAAATCGACTCTTCTCTGATTCGAAAGACCCCAATTACAGAAATTTATCCATTTTCAAAATCTTGTCCTTCGGCTTGATTAATTGCAGATATTAAAGAAACTTATTCTTACTCAAATTCTCTTCACAAAGTTTGACCCAAGTTCAGCAAATCACTTATGTCCCCGGCTTCTATGTGGGTCTTCAACAACAGATGCGAACGTTAAATTAATTTTCTTTGTTTTTCCCCTGGCTTTATTCTTTCATGCTTTTCACCCCAACTAATCCAGTCCTGTCAAATCTATCCATCAATCTTTAAATGAATCTTCTGGATTTTTTATTTTTTAAAAATTTAGTTAAAAAAAATTGAAAATAGAGATGTTTGAATAAATTTTTTGGACACCCTGTAAAATTTTAATCTAAAAATAAAACCAGTTTTAGGAAAAAGTATGTCAACATTAGATTACGTGAAAATTTTGCCCAACAAAATTAACAAAAAAGGGGAAATAACACTTTGAAAAAAAAATGTTTTTGACTTATCTTTTAAAAAATTACATACAAATTTAAAGTTGAATACAGAACTCACAGAGGGCTTCATCTGCCACATAAAAACATGGGGTTTAAAAATTTTAACAAAATTATAATTTTTGATAATTTTTTTTGGGGGAGCACCCTGTATACTGAAAATAATTTTAGATTGTAGAAAATAAAATTATAAAATTTTTTGGAAAATTTTCTCATAATTTCAACGGTTTAGTAACTATTTACTGACGCCCCTTAGTGGCCACCCTTATTTATAAAGAACATTGTAATTAATACATTTTTAAAATTGATATAAAAAAAAAATACTTTTATATAACAGTAAATTTACAAATTGTCACATTTTCCCAAATACTAATTATTTAAGTTTCAGTTAAAACTTATTCTTTAATTTTAGAAATCAAAATGTTTGAAAAAAAAAAACCCAAAATTTAAATTTTTTATTTTACAAAATTGGAAAAACATAAAGTTTTTTTTTTCCTTTATTATAAATGAAAACTCCCCCCTAGGAAACAGAAAGGAAAGTCTTGTTAGACTATATGATTACTACAGACCTGAAAAAGGCATACTACAATTTTAAAAAATAAAAAAATTCGTAACACCATCATAGATGGTTTAGAGAAAAAGGGTAAATTCAGGCTATCAATAAGAAAACGTTTGAATACTATTTTTTTTAAAAATTTATTTTTATATAAATATTTAAAAAATAATTCAGAGATAATACCTATTAAATTCGTTGACTACAGCGATCTCTAAATACTGTTACTCATTCCCCCTACTAGTTAATCAAACGGAAAGTTTGTATTTTGGAAATAATTTTTTTTTGATTAGTTTTTTTCATTTTTTTTGGGGTTGCTGAACAAAATCAATTGTCCAACAAAAATTTGCTCCAAAATATGAAAATCATCAAAAAAACTAAAAATCATGTTTTTTAGGGGTTTTTCAGCTTATAACTTGAAAAGAAAACTTTTTAATGAAAAATTTTTTTGTAATAAAAAAAAGAAAAAATTTCCCTTTTAATTTATGTTTTTTTAATATTTTTTGTCCTTTTGGTTTCCCCGAAAAAGGTACTGAAATATGGGAGAAATTAGAAATTTAAAAAAAATAGCAGAAACATCCTTGGTTTATTTTTTTCATTTTTGGTAGGAAAACATTATTTGAAAAAATTTAAAAGGGGCAAATTTCAGTACAATTTAGTATTTATGACCTAATCGAGCTCTCTTAAAAACCGGGTTAAAGGTTTTCCAGAAAGGGTTCAGTATTTCAGTTCTTCTAGGTCTGAAACAAAAATCTTTTTGAGTTAATTGCATAATTCAACAATTTATCGAATAATATAAAAAAATATTAATTTAAAAGGACCTATCTATTTACTTGTACAAGCTCTTTGGTTCCGGGTTTCCCCATATTTTCCTGGGGAAAAACCATCCACTTTTTCCCGCCTGAAACCAATAAAAAGCCCAAAAGTTCCAAAAAAACTTTTCAACATTTGAATAGGTTAAAGCAATAGAAACATATTTTTACACACAAATAAATGGGAAGATGAATTATCCATGCACAGTTACCTTCAAGTAACTCCGGATCCCTCTTCTGCTTCTTTTTAATTTCTTTCCCCAAAAGGCATAAAAAAATTCAGCTGTTCTGGGTTGGGATATACTGGGGAAATTTAAAACCAGCTTTTTTTTACATCCACAGTTGGTTCAGGTCTTTATGCATTTGCAAGCTATTAGTTTTTAATACTGCGTCTGGTGCTGGTGGCTTAATGTTGTTACTGGTTGTGATTCCTTTGGTTTTTTTCTCACCTCATTGTTCAGGAAACTTTTTATTTTCCCAAACCATTGTTGTACTTGGGAAAATAAAAATCTCAAAAATTTTGCTCTGTAGCTTCGGTAGGAGGTAGTGACGCCAAATTTTTTTTAACGTTCTAAGGTAGCATTTTTTTCCTCAATTTCTTTTAAAGGGCCTTTTCCTTAAGACCAGCATTAGTAAACATCAGCAAGTGCCGTAGGATCTTTAAATTTGAATGGTCTTGGTTAGGGTAGGGTTTTTTTAAGAAATTTTTTTCCCCCCGGGCGAGGCTAAAAATTGTGTCACATACCCCCATGGCATGCAAAAAAAAAATTTGTCACTGATGGATTGGTCTGGATCAGTCGGAGAAAAAAAAGATTTTTGAAACTGCCCCTTTTTCCCGGCTTAGGTATATATTTGAATGTACACCCAAAAAATGACCAATCATGAACACCAGCGATCCTCTGCACCCCCAATAACTACAGTTATGCTGCTGTGCGAATCCATTTTTTGGGGTTTAAAGTAACCCCTCCTGCCCCTTTGTTGAATGCCAGCTGCAGCAAAATTTTCCAACATTGAGATGAGACGAATTTTGTTTTTTATATTACCTAGAAATTTTAATTTGGCATTGTCGGGGTCACTGTTTTGTCGAACAGGGAAAACTATTTACATCTGTTTGCGTGATCTTCTCTCCTCGCTTTTTTTCTTTACTTAAAAAAAATTTGATTTATTTTATTATCTTTTGCTTTTTTCCAAAAATTAAATTTCTCCCATATTTCAGGACTCTTTTGGTAAAAACCCTACGATAATAAGGGTTAAAAAAACATAAATTATGGGAAAATTTTTTTCCCCTGTATTTTTTCTAAATTACCATTTTTTTCGTAAAAAGGGTTCGCAAGTTATAAGCTAAAAAAACCCCAAAAACAGGTTTCTAATTTGGTTTTTTTATGATTTTCTCATATTTGCCACAAATTTTTTTTGGCCTTTAGATTCGGTTTAGCAGCCCAAAAAAAAATGGAATAAACAAATAAATCAATTACACCAAATCTTTTCACTTGACCCCCTTTTTTTGCCCCTTTTTCTAGCCTATACGTCAACAAAGGGTAGGCATTTTCTTTTTTATAACAGCTTAAAAAACAGCTTCTTTCAAAACCAAAAAATTTTTCGCCCTTTGGAATCTTGGATTTTCTTACGTATCCCCAAAACCAAACCCCCAAAAATGTTTGGGTCCCCATGTCTGGGGGGTGTTCTTATGACCCACCACGGAAATTTTTTTCTTTCTCCCCACGAGCGTAAAAGGGGAATTTCCTCTTTTATAAAAAAGGCATTTTCAGGGCTTTTTCTTTTATTTTTTCAAAAGGGCCCCAGGCTCCCCCCTTTTTAAATTTCTTTATCCC
>JAHBCN010017187.1:0-18627 GCA_019359885.1 Listronotus oregonensis | reverse complement strand
CTGCATTTAAATCCATCTTAAGCACAAAAATGCCTCGTGCATTACTTCGTTTCCTGGGACTAATATCTGGGGCAAAAAGCAGTTTGTTGTTTTTGCAACATAAATATGTGCGGGGGGGAGCCTTCGTTTAAATAGACTATGACATAGTAAGAAGTCAAATCGGCAACGCTGAGAGGTACCTCAGTAGGTTAAAATTAAATATTCTAATAAAATTCGATTTTCGCAAAAAGTATTTATACAAAGGGATGGGCGTCTATAGTGATAACTACAATTGTCTTTGCTACGAACCCAAGTACAAGAAGTACAAGCAGAGTACACCACAATGTTATTTATTTTATTCGGATGATCCTAGTCAGGACATTAGAACAGAGTTATAAAATAATTGTAGTGTCATCAGCTCTTGACCCCTATATAAATTTTCAAGTTAATCAGACACACTGAAAATGGTGAATATTAAGTTGAAAGATTTCGTTACATAAATACATACAAGCCAAGCTAATAAAACCGTGGTAAAAACTGTTCGATTCTTTACAAATGCCCATTGACAGCATTGCAAATAAATTACAACTAAATTAAAATTCCTCACTCTAAAAGCAAACATGGCTACTTTTGACAGTTTTTTTAATATAAAAACTAAAAAAAAAGCTAACTTCTATGCACCTAAACTCTATAAATTGCGCTATAAAGTAATCGTACTTAAAATAATAAATATTTAAATATGTCCAATTACCTCTCAAATAAAAATCCATGACGGTTATTTTTCCAATGCCGGTGTTGCAGCCAGTGATTACGACAGTTTTTCCGTCAAGTCTGGCAGTAGAAGCCAAGTCGCATTACAAGCAACCATTTCTAATTATATTTTTTTGTAAATGCTTTAAAACATACAGTAATATTGATTTACTCAGCTGTATTGTTGAAACCACCACCGACAAAAGTCGCTATAAAAATGCCTAAACGTAAATTTGTTTCCTTATCTAATCGAGAATCTCGTTAAAATTCGTAATGTTTCCGACAATAAATTTTATTGATTACAAACTTTAGTAGATGGTAAATTTATTAAAAACAATGTTAGAAAGAAATTATCGAGTTAAATTTTAGTGACGAAATAAATTATTAAATAAAATGTTTTTAACTCTTTATGACAGTCCACGAAAGCCTCTAAAAAATCTAAGTACGGGGTCCCAGGTTTTCAAATATTTGACCTATTTTTAGGTCCGTCAATGTTGTCCACTTGTCCAAGTACCGAAACCAAAAAATTCTTGTTGAACCATTGCTAAATAGTAGAAATATAAATTGTGATGTTCCTCAGGGTTCTGTTCTAAAACCTTTATTATTTTTATTATATATACGTGATTTAGCTTAACTACATATAAAAGGAAAAATTTACAATGTTTGCAGATAATTTTTTAAAATAAAAAACATACAAACAGATTTTTATCAAATTTTGCCATTTTTTTCAAGTTATTTCGTAAATGGCTGAATTTATAAAAAATATTCAAATAACAAGCTTGTAGTAAATTTTATTTTGTACAAAAAAAGTTCTTTGAAGCGAATTGCGATAACTTTTAGTTTATTATGGGACTCTTAAGAAAATTCAAATTAATTATTCACAAAAATTTAATTTTATTAAAAAGTCATTGCTGTATATCTCAAGAAATATCAATATTAGCGATTCGCTTTTTTTGTCATTTTATTTTATTTTATTTATTTTTTTTTCATAAATTTACCCATTTATAAAATTACTTGGCAAAATTTGATAAAAATCTGTTTTAGTGACCAGTATAATTGTTCAGGTGCACATTACATCTACGGCTCAATAGGTATATACTCTTGTAGAGCATTTTAACCTGAGTAAATCCAACTTTGGACCGGTAAATGCGGTTAAGATATAGACATAAAAAAAATCAAAATTTATCATTGTACGGCTTGGTCAAGTGGATTCTAAAAAAAGTAGAAAATAAAATAAAAAAAAAAAATAAACAAATAATAGAACCTTAAATTCAAATAATACTGAATAGGCAATGGTCCTAGCTTTAAACTTTGACATAAAAAATACTCTTTTAAAAACTTTGTAAGTGTTAGACATTTTTGTGAATTAGAGCGTTTTTGATGTAGCACGAGTCAAATATGTTTAGGGCGTAGGTGAGACAAAGGACCCCTTTTTTTTTGTAGGCCGGTATAACAATTGTCTATCTAGCAACTGTGTAAAAATCAGCCGATTATTTATGAATTACTTGACATTATGAATGTGACATGTTGAGGGGGTAGGTCTCGCTAAATGCCCCAACATCTGCATTTTAAATTCTTAACCAGTTTGTCAATTATGACAGCAGAAACTTAGATTCAATCAGGTTGAAAACTTCTAAAATACCCCTTATTGTACGATATTTTTAGGGCGTTCTGAGTAAAAATGTGCAGTTTTCGGAATTTTTCGTTTACTTGTATCCTAAAACCAGCTTGCATACCAAATTTTAAGTTTCTACTCCCCCATAATTTTGATGGAGTGACCGCAAAAAAGCATATTTTTATCCGATTTTCTCACTCTTGCCAGAGACCTTTAACAAAATCCTAAAGATATTTTGCATATGTCAAATTATCGGTAATAAAAAATCAAGATGAGCATATTTTTTGTTTTTTCGAAAAATGTCAAAAATCACCCCTAATTAGAGCAGCAAAACAAAAAATAATTAATTTTTATATTAATGAGGGCGTAATATAGTTGAAATTCCATCCTTAAACTCGCTAATGGCGTTAAAACATCCCCTATATATGAAAAAACAAAATTAAAAATTACTTGAAAAACCTAGGTAAAACTACTAGGATATTCTAAATTATTAAAAATTCGTATACCTCCCACCATTATCTATTTAAGGAAACCACCCCTGCAACAAGGGAGTGAACTACCCCCGAACGTGATAACTTTCGAAAATATTATAGCAATGTAAGAAAACTGTCTAATATATTATAATAGATCTTACTTTTCTCATCAGAAAGATTTGGCTGACCTTATTAAATTATTTTAAACTTTTTTTATATAAAAAATCAACCCTCGTAGGACGTAAAATCATCCGTTAAGTACGAAAAAATAAAAAAATTTCTTGAAAATTCTAGGGAAACCACCCCTATGACTAAGAGGTGAACTACCCCCTAACGTGATAAAATACGAAAATATTATCACGTTTGGGGGTAGTTCACCACTTATTTTTTTATAATTCGGGGATGATTTTACCACCTATAAGGGTTAATTTTTATTAAAAAACGTTTTAAATAATTAGGACAAGTAAGCGTAATCTTTGTGATAAAAAAACTAGGAAATATTATAAAATATTCGTCAGTTTTTTTATATCGCAATGATATTTTCGTATCTTGTTAGGTTCGGGGGTAGTTCACCCTTCCCTTACAGGAGTGGTGTTTTTGTAGATACTGGAGGAAAGTACACGATTTGAATTTCTAATAATTTAGAATATGTTAGTAGTTTTTTCTGGATTTTTCAAGTCATTTTTGATTTTTTCATCTGGGGGATGGTTTAACACTCTTAGCCAGCTTAAGATTGGACTTTTAACTATATTACGCCCTCATTAATATAAAAATAAATGCTTTTCTGTTTGTAAGATTTTATTTTATACAAAAAATACAACAGCAATCGCTTTTATTCTTGTTGATATTATTTATATACTTTAGTTATGCGTCATCCTATCAATCCCTTATTAGGGGTGATTTTCGATATTTTTTAAAAAACCAAAAAACATGCTCATCTTGATTTTTTATTACTTAGCATGCATAATTATGCTAAATATTTTTTGGATTTATTTAAGGTCTCTGGCAAGGGTAAGAAAATAGGCTAAGATTGCGACTAGCGTCTAGACATACCCCGGATATTTTGGCTCACGAGCTTCTTGACAGTGTTGACGCTTGTCTAATAATCTAACGATTTTGTTATAACCTAAAAAATTAATTTTTAATGTGTAAAGTAGTAATTTGGGGTCTTTTCTAATACGTTCCCGCATTTTCACGTCTAAAATATAATTGGGGAAAATGAAAAGCCGCCTTGCTAACCAGGACTAACCATGTCCGACTAGAACTTAGGGCATTTGAATTTGTCTAAATTATCCCTACATAGAAGTTATTAACCAAATTTTTAAAATTTTTGATATGGTAAAAGTAATAAAATTTGTTTAAAGTGTTATTATATATTCCCCGTTTTTTTCTAATACGTTGTTAAAATTTGGTTAACTTCTATGTAGAGATAATTTAGACAAATTCAAAAGCCCTAAGTTCCAGTCGGTCATGGTTAGTTCTGGTTAGCAAAGCGGCTTTTTATTTTCCCCAATTATATTTCAGACATGAAAATGCGGGGACGTATTAATAAAGACCCCAAATTATTGCATTAAAATGTAATTTTTAAGCCGAGTCCTTGCATAGTAAAGCATGTTTCATGTGTCAAAACTGTCAAGAAGCTCGTGAGCCAAAATATCCGGGGTATGTCTAGACGCTAGTAACTTTGCGCAATGAGTAAGTGAGTCACTTAGTCAGTAGTAAAATTGGCAAGTTTTAAAATTAAGTATTTTGGAAATCACTTGACATAACTTGCTTAATTTTTTTTACAGGTAATTCAAATACCTATGTAAATTTACATACCAAATCTTATACCTATGAAACGATAATGAAATTATGATAGGGGGGAAAGCATGCTAACATATTTCGTGTAATATACACACTTCGTGCTGAAACTTGACCTAGATTATTATAATTAAGTTATGTTTACTAAAAATGCGAAATATTCTTTATTAATTAATAGATTTTTTTCTCAGTGAACAAAGACAGAGGTGAATTTACCAGTGCAATTAGATACAGGATTGTCGTGAATAAATTGTTATAAAATAGAGATAAAAATATCCATAGTCCATAATGAAACTTAATACTTTGCCTTCCATACAATCAACTGTCTTTTGTCAGGTGTACCCAGAGGGAACATAAATCTTTATGCCATAACGAGAAATAAAGCACCTTTCAACACCGGAAGCGCACTCAAAGCTTGAATGAACATTTATCGTTCACAATGCTCGACGTAGGTGTGACTGCAACAGGTAATAAAGGGCACGATTTGTTTGACATAAAAATGATAAACGGACATTTTATGACAAAATGAAATTGGTTTTCGGATCATGAATGAAAATATTTACTCGACTGTTAAGTGCTGAAAAGTTGTAGAGATCGACAAATTGCAAATCATTCCGGTCACTATAGTACTGTCAATTTTTTGACGTTTTTAAAAGAGCGGTTACAACTGAAATCGTTTGCTTTTATCAATGCATATTGGATATGATGTTATGAAATGAACGGTGCTTTTCTATGGTTTTATTTTGCTTGCTTTAAGCCAAATTTATTAAAAAGGTAGAAATACCTTTTGCTTTTGTTGCAAAATTGTCTTTTTTCTTCAAAATTAATTTTTTTCAAGGGGGCCTGGACGAGTAGTGGCTTGGTCTTCTATGGTACGACGCAACCTTCAAAAAGGATGTATGTCGAATCACGGAAAATAATGTCCCAGCGATTTGCTCACAAAAGGGTGGACATTCCTTTTTAAGTGATAAATATCGAAGCGTTTGAATGCAGTAGATTTTGTCACGAGTAGGAGGGACAATATCTCCCGTTTCTTGGCGTCATTGTATCGATGTTGTTTGTTTCAGTTTGCAGTTTAGCAACACTATCTAACATTTGCTCGTGGTTGGTTCTGGTTAGTAGTAATTGTGTAAAAAAATCGGTATTCTTCTTAAAATAAGAGGCATTTTAAATATATCCATAAGAAAATTTCAACCGGCTTTGATTTTTAGAAAAACACAGAGATTTTTGCTCTTTTAAGTAATGTTTGTATGAAGAATTTGAAGAAAATAATCTTTAAAAAAAGAAAAAAAATACTTTTGTAAAGACATTCTGTATATCCGATTTTTGCATTTTTAGATTCTACTTCAAAAAGTAGTAAGCTAGACAATAATTTGCTTTTCTACCTTAATAAACAAAACTTGGAAAATGGTTTTTTTAGAAAATCGTATTGTAAAACGCACAGGTCAGAGTTAATAAAACAAGCAAGGCGTTACAAACAAGTGTAGCCTACTACTTCTTAATGCAAAATCTGAAAATGCAAAAATCGAATATACAGGATTTTCCAAAGATGCTGGTTTTAATATTCATTTTTTTAAAGTTTTCTTTAATTTCCTTAAGCAAACGTTACTTACAAGATGCAACTCCAATTTTAACGACAGTTAAAAAGCAGACATCCTGATTTTTCTGTAGTTCCCTGTGACTCTCTCCCCAGACGCTTTTCGCCTGCTAGGAAACTAGAAAAAGTTGTTCAAAAGTAAAAGGTAGTCTCTAATACCAATTTTCGAAAACAATTGACCCACTTATATTTATTTGTGATTAAATTTATTTTAATATCAATTAACTAATTCCAAATTAACAATGCATAAGTTGTAAGTTTAATTTACTCAACACACTACCACCCTGTTGGGCACATGCCATAAAACGAACAAGTAATTCATCAAAACTTTTTTTAACCTCATGTAAAGATATTAAAGCCATGACATATTAAAAAAAAATAATCACAAATAAATAAAAGTATATCATTCATATCTTCTCAAATAAATGCACTTTACTCTTGTAACATTTAAAGTTTTTTAAATTTTTTGCGTATAAAATATGTTAAATGTTTCTATCCCCATCTTACACTAAGAAGTAGCAATATTTTTAATTAGAAGTAGCTTTTTGCGATAAAATTATTCATTATTCAACACCTTTTCCGTGGACATACTGTTTTTTATATATATATATATATATATATATATATATATATATATATATATATATATATATATATATATATATATATATATATATATATATATATATATATATATATATATATATATATACCGGGTGACAACGAAATCACTACCCAGCCCTTTATTTTCTTGAATAAAACCATATAGCTTTCAAATTTTAGGATGACATATAATATCATAAGATGCCGATTTTGGATATTATAACATGTATCTATCACTTCCGGTTTAACCGGAAACGACATCAACTTTGATTTTTTTAATGGAACACCCTGTATATTTTTTGGAATTTGTATTCTACGGATCATTTCTGATATAAAATTTATATTATATTATATACCTATCTCTGCTTGTTTTTGAGGAAATGGCTATAGAAGATGTCCGAACGACCGCACATTATGCAGTTTTATGGGAAAACAAATAAATTTATTATGCTAAATTTAATTCTTTCTAAAGACCCAATTTGTGGAGATCATAATAAAACTACTTTAGGCTTTATCGGAAGTGCTGCAAAAATTGACTTTTCTAATAATATTACTTCAAAAATTTTAGTGCAACACCCTGTATATTTTTTAAAATTTGGATTTTATGGCTCTTTCCTAATATAAAATCTATATTATATCCTATACCTATCTTTGTTAGTTTTTGAGAAAATTGTTTGCCCCTATAACTGCATAATGTGCGGTAAGGTAAAATGGGGTATTACCGGCCTAGTTAGCAAAATTTTAGGTTTACCTACTAAGATTAATAAAAACATTGCCTATTTTGTATAAATTTAATATTTCTTAGGTAAATTATAGAGTTTTTTGTCGATTTAAATAAAAAAATAATAAAAATTTAGTTGTTTTGTTTAAAAAAGAAAAATATTTGATAATGTATCACTTTTTTCCATTACCGGCCTACGAAATTGTTGTATTTTATTTTATGACGAAAAAGTAAAACAAATAGACAGGGTGGTTATTTAACGTATAATTTAAAAATTCCTTTTAAAAAATAAAGATATACACCGGTATAAAATTTAAAAAAAGTAACAAATGCATTCACTTCATATTATGGATTTCTGGAACAAAAAATAATAACCTTTTGTTAATGAACTAAGAAGGCTCTATTTTGGAAATATTTTCATTTAAATCATACCAAATCACATGCTCATGATGAGGCCACTTCCAGTGGCTTCCAACGTTTTCCATGGCTTTTATGTAGAACGAGTTTAATTTGCTGTTCTCTACCAAACCTGGAAAATACTTTTGCTCATATTTAAAGATAACATAGTTCCCTTTTTTAAAACTACTTGTTGAATTTTCTGTTATTTCAAGACTAATGTTATTCCTTGCTTGGGAACATCGAAGAACAAGAAATAAGCTGAGAAATGAAACAACTAGGTCGGAGGTTGAGTGCAAAGTCCCGTGTCTTTATTTCTATACTTATAATTACAGTTCTGTTATTTGACAGTACAATAAGTCATTTGTATGAAGTTAGCAGTTAATAATAATTAGGGCTGGTTTACACTAGTACCAATAATGTCTACACGTATCGTGTGACATCTCCCTTTTCATAAAAATTAATGATTTTTAACAATTATACAATTAAATCTAAAGTTTAAATATAAAACTTAAATACAGTTTATCACAGCAAATATCACAACTTACACTTAAAGACTAACTACATTAAACATTTATGAGCTGTAGGAAGATCACAGTAAGTATACAATTTTATGTAAAATGTAAAAGATCGTGTGCTAAGTACATACTGTTATTCTAGGAAGTTATTATTTTGTTACAATAAAGTTTTGTACAGTAAAAGAAATATTGTTCTATTTTTATGTACTAAACACAATAGAGATATATTGTTATGCAATACTATTTCAGTTTTAAATCTGACTAAACATAAGTAAAATTTAGAGATGAACTTTTTGAAAGTTTAATATGAAGAAAAACCTTTTAAGAAAATATCCCATGTAAAATATTTCAATTTGAAATTATAGAAAGTTAAAAATAAACATTTTTACTTTATGTAAAGTAAAATATGGGATGAGATTCAACTGTCTGACTTTTCAGACTCACTTAAATCATATTCAAAATCTGAATATTTCTTAGGCTTTTTAATTAAACGCCCTGACCTAGTAATAATGCTACTATTATAGTTTTCCCCTTTTTCCAAAATCTTGAAAAGCTGATTTCGAAGTTGAAGGTTTGTCAAAATTATTTACATGTTTTACAGAGATTCTATTAAAGTAGGATTAGAAATGAAACTTTCGTCAGACTCAAAACTGGAATTACAGTTATTAAAACTATCGTCACTACTGCTACTAGACAAAAACAATTTGCTATCTACCTCACTACCTAAGTTGGTGTTGTTTCGTAAAATTACATTTTTACTAGAAGTATCTATTTCTTGGCAATCCTGACTAGAAAAATTTACATTTTGAGTTGAAACATTTAAATTTTTAATAAGAGAACTGTCTACATTTTCCAAAATTGGAGAACCTTTAATGAGACTATGTTGAGTTTCTCCACAACTAATATTTTGAGAAGTTTTTTCCTGATCTTGATGAGAACTTTGAGAAGTCCCAGAAACATTGAGATCTTCTGAGCTGTTCTCAACAACTTTAAGATACTTAAGATTCTGATAATAATTATTTTCTGAAAAGATTTTTTTATTGAAAGTTTGTGAACAATCCTGTGGCTCTCTTGGCAAAAATTTATAAGTTGGTTTAAACTCCCTGATAAATCTACGATTTCTTCGTAAAATGGAACCGTTTTCTAATTGAACGAGATATGATCGTATACCACGTTTTTTAATAATTTTACCATTAACCCATGGTGTTCGTGGTTTTACCTGAATTTTTACCCCTGCATTAATTTTTAACGGTTTTAATTTTCTTGTGTTTTTATTATAATATTTTACCATTTGATTTTGTTTTTTATCTAAGAAAGAATTATATTTTTTTCTGTTAAAATTTTTAGAAAATTTTTGTGAAATTTCAGGCAAGGTGGACCTTAAATTGCGGTTCATTAAAACATTAGCAGGTGAGTTTTCGCCATCTAAAGGAGTGTTTCTAAGATCTAGCAAAGCTAAGTAAGGATCTTTTTGATCTAAATAACATTTCTTAAGTAAATCTTTAACATTTTGGACGGCTCTTTCAACCTGTCCGTTAGATTGAGGAAATAAAGGTGAAGAAAAAATATGCTGAAACTCCCAAGATTTTTCAAAATTTTTAAATTCCCTACTTTGAAAATTTGTGGCATTATCGCTAACTAGAATCTTAGGTATACCAAAGCGTGAAAAAATACCTTTTAACTTATGAATAACATTTTGAGAGGTTAAATCATTATTCAAATTCACAATTTCTACAAACTTAGAAAAATAATCAACAATCAAAAGATACCTCTCTGTGTGAAATTGAAAAATATCTATAGCCACTTTATACCAAGGCAATGTTGGGACATCATGAGGCATGAGAGGCTCCGAAACCTGAGATTTTTTGTATGTGTGGCAAATATTACATGATGTTACCATATCTTCTATTTGTTTTCTCATACCCGGCCAGAAAAACGACAAATTTGCCTTATCAAGACACTTTTTATAACCTAAATGTGAATAATGAAGTTTTTCTAAAATTTCTTTACGCAAACTTTTTGGGACTACCAACTTTTGCCCTTTAAAAATCAAATTATCAATACATGATATTTCTGATCTAAATCTATAATAAAATTTGCAATTCTCTGGCCAGTCTTTAAGATTAGATGGCCAACCCTTTTCCAACATGTTTTTTAAATTACAAAGTTCGGGATCTTCTTGAGTTCTTTTTTGAAATTCTAACTTTTTACTGTCTGTAATATTTAAACAAAGTTCAACCGAGCAAATCTCGGACTCTATATCAAAATCAATATTTTCATTGAAATTCAATTCTGAATTGTATGCCCTGGACAAAGTATCAGCTATAATAAATGCTTTTCCAGGCTTGTAAACTAAATCAAAATCATATTTTTTAAGTTGTAACAACATTCTTTGCAATCTGGGTGGACAGAGATGTAAAGGTTTTTTAATTATTGAAATTAATGGCTTATGGTCAGTTTCTAAAGTAAACTTTCGACCATAAACATATTGGTGAAACCGAGTAGCACCAAACCAACAAGCCAAGAATTCTTTTTCAATTTGGCTATATCTGCTCTGAGTTTGGGTCAAACCTCGAGATGCATGGGCACATGGTCTACCATTTTGCATCAGAACGGCAGCCATACCATTCTGCGAGGCATCGACCGAAATCGTAGCATGAAGTTTATTATCAAAAATACTAAACACGGAGTTTTAGCTAATATTTCTTTGATATTTTTAAATGCCTTCTCGTGCTCTTCAGACCAATGAAACAAAGTATCTTTTTTCAATATATTTCTAAAAATTACTGTTTTCTCTGAAAGATTATCTACAAATTTTGCTATGTACGTGACCATACCTAAAAATCTTTGAACATCCTTGACATTTTGACAAGATGGCAGGTCAATTATTGCCTGAACTTTAGACTGATCAACCTCTACACCTTTACTAGAAATTTTATGACCTAAATATGTTATTTCTTGAACTAAAAATTGACACTTTGCCTTATTAAATCTAAAATTGTGTTCCGAAGCAGTCTTTAATACTTTTTCTAAAATTTTATTATGAATTTCAATTGAAGGTGCATAAATACAAATATCGTCAATAAAAACTTCGCAACCTTCTATATTTCCAAAAATATCGTAAATCTTTTCTTGGAAAACTTCTGGAGAACACGAGAGACCATATGCAAGTCTTTTGAAACAGTATCTACCAAATGGAGTGGCAAAAGTACAAAGCTTAGAACTCTCTTTATCTAACTTAATCTGCAAAAAACCTTGAGTTGCATCGAGTTTACTAAAGAACTTTGAACCGGCCATCCTAGAAACTATTCGTTCCCAAGTGGGAATAGCAAATAATGGTCTACGAATTGCAGAGTTCAACATTTGCGGATCGAGACATATCCTTAAAGAACCAATGGCTTTTTTAACAATGCATAATGGATTACTCCACTCGAAGCTACCCGTGACTCTCTCGATCACATCGTCTTTCTCCAATTTATCTAAACTTAATTTTAATTTATCCATCAAAGCAAGTGGTACTTTTCTAGGTGGATAAAAACAAGGAACTACATTTTCTTTGAGGTCAATGTGGTATTCCCCCTCTAAACAACCCATTCCTTCAAAAATATGTTGATACTCTGTTAAAATTCTATTTAAATCTGACTTTTGTTCAAAATTGTTATCAATTGACTGTACTTTTTTAATTAATTCTAACTGAATGCAAGCTGTCAAGCCCAAAATAGGAAAACTGTCAACATCTACGACATAGAATATAAGATTTGCTGCTCTATACTGAGTTTTACACGCTAAAAAGCATTGGCCAATGACAGGTAAACTATGTTTTGTATAACTACTTAATTTTACGTTTGTAGAATCTAAACTTGACAAATCGTAATTTATTTTCCTTAACTCACTTACAGGTAGTATATTTGCCTCTGCGCCGGTGTCTAGTTTGAATTCCAAACGATTGTGTGTGTTGCCAATCTCAAGCTCCGTCACCCAAGAGTCCTCAGTCAGTGCCGCAACTGCCTCGGTACCGTCGCTGGAACTCAATGACTGTTTCTCGATGGGACCTATAAAGAGAAAAGAATCAGAGCTCTCGATTTGACTATCATCTTGATCCACAACATGGACCTTTCTTGTCTGAAAACAATTTTTGTTATTTTGAAAACTACCTTGTGACTGTCGGCTCTTACTTTTATAATTAAAATTTTTATTATTTTGAAAATTATTTTTAGAAAAATTTTTATTTTGAAAATTATTTTTATGAAAAGAATTACAAGGACTTGAAAAAGAATGAAATTTAAAACATCTGGAACACTTAACTTGATTTGGTTGATGATTCCGTGAAGCCTGTATCCTGCCAGGTCTGCTGTGGTGGCTCGGCTTTGAATGGTTGTTGAACCTCGTCTTTGACTGATGGTGGTACGGTTTGGATACAGCGTTGACATCGTGGGACCCAAAGCCATTAGTGATCTGCCGATTGTGTTCTCTGGTCGACTCAGCACTTATACAGATCTTGATAGATTCTTCCAAACTGGTGTCATTTTGCAAAAGTTTCTCCCTTAATTTTTCAGATTTTAATCCACAAATCAACATGCAACGGATAAGAGAGTTATTCAGGTCACCAAACTCGCAAGATAATGCCATGTTCTTCAAGTCAGTTACAAATTGTTCAACAGTTTGACCTTCTTTTTGTTTAAATGAAAAAAACTTATAACGTTCAAATGTCAGATTCTTCTGTGGGTTGAAATCTCCATCAAATTTTTCCAAAATACCTCTCAAAGTTTCAGTTCCTTCCTCGATTTGAAATGTATTATAAATTCTTAAGCCTTCATCCCCAATTAAAGTCAAAAGCTGAGCACATTTATAGATTCCTCTTTTTAATTATTTCTGTTGCTTTTAAATAATTTGTAAATTTTTGCTTCCAAAAAATCCAATTTTGACTAACATTTCCGGCAAAGCACATGGGCGTAATACCTTTAAAATCCATATTTAGTCTTGGATTGGGAACTTAAAATTTAACAACGTGCTAAAGTTGAGGTTATGTCAAAAAATTATCCAAAACATCTCTCAAACCTCCCAAAATTCGCAGTAATTCTGCTGAATTTGACATAAATCTTTATTTTGAACCTAACTGGCAAGTAATTAATAGCATTTTCTTGAAAAAATAATATTGGGTTTTGGCTTACTTGTCGAAATCCTCCAACATCTCTTCAATCGCCGGATAATCTTCTCAATTTTTCATCGTAGACACTCCATATTGATTTAAATTTTAATAATTTACTTATATTTTTGACTTTTATAACATTTTATTACTTTAAATTTAAAAAAATCGCGTAAGTCTTTTTATAACTGCGCCATGTTATTCCTTGCTTGGGAACATCGAAGAACAAGGAATAAGCTGAGAAATGAAACAACTAGGTCGGAGGTTGAGTGCAAAGTCCCGTGTCTTTATTTCTATACTTATAATTACAGTTCTGTTATTTGACAGTACAATAAGTCATTTGTATGAAGTTAGCAGTTAATAATAATTAGGGCTGGTTTACACTATTACCAATAATGTCTACACGTATCGTGTGACAACTAATATTTTCATTTGTTTTTCCCATTTATTTTTTTAAATTGTTTTATTTTCAGTAAATCCCATAAAAACACTCTCCGTCTCCGTTTCTAAACCTTCCTCGGAACTGTTTGATTTAACTTTTTTATTTTTTATTGTTATTTTTACAATTTTCAAGAGCCTTCCGCTTCCTTTTTAGATTTACTCGTTTTTTTTTGTTTTTTTTTCCTCTTTATCGAACTTGATTCTTCGTTGATGCTCATTAAACTCGTCTGATGTTGCGACGGTTGGTGTTATATTTTTGTTCCTTGTTTTTAGATAAATTTTGCTTTTTTGGAAAAAAAGCGTTTTTAAATGGCGTTAAAAATTTTTAAAGTGTTACTACATAATCAGATAGATTTATATCTCCTTTATTTTCTGTTTTCTTTTTTAACCAGGAGGCGTTTTTAAGCAATCTGGGGACTTTGTAACAGCACTTTCTAATTGTTTTTTTTGCAAAAAAAGCAAAGAAGTTTTTTCTACATTTTGTTCAATATCATTCACTTTTTTATAGGCTTCTTAACCAGTTTTGTTTTGATCCAATATTTCTTTTTCGTTTTCATTCACTAGTTGTTTCTCAGTTTGATTAAGAATACTTAAAGCTTCAGTGCTTGTAGCCACATGATTTAGAGATGCTGTAGGATTTAAATGTTTAACAGAATTAAAATCTTTAAGAAAACTTGGGTCTTCAACAAGATATACGTTTTCGGACGTATCAAAGCAATTAAGACTTTCAAAGAGATTTAGTACATCTATTCTGAGAATCTGAATTTTATTATTAGTAGTTTTATTCAATTTGGAAATTTCAAAATTATTATGTAGCTTTCTAATTTCATCTAAATAAGCAATTAAATAAATAAATTAATATATGCAAACTCAATTTTATATGAATTTTTACTGCAACACACAATATTATTTTAAATTCACTTTGGCAACATAGCAGCATTAAATCTTGTTCATAAAAAACATTAGAACCAAATTTGGCAAAAAAATATAATTTATATATGGATGACAATGTTCCCACACTGTGCAACAATTTCTTAAAATGCTACTTGGGTTCTTATGAGGCGGTAATAAATGTATGATAAATCGTAAATTGATATGTGATGAGAAAAAAGTATTACCGCCACCCTTGGAATGCCCCTCTGTAATAATTTTAATCAACAGTTAATATGTATACCAGTATTATTATTTTTATCATATTTCTTGTATTTTTTTGGAAAAAAAATAGTTAAATTTAAATGAAATCTGAAAGTCGGGCTTAATAAGCCGAAATTATACGATGAAAAATAATATTGTATTATCGGCCTATTTTATTTTTGCTAATCACTCTAATTTTTTTGCTCCTTTTTTTTAAAAAAAGGTTAAAAATATGTTTTCGTAAATCCTAGTCTATTAGCCAAAGTGTAAAATTATCTATATTTTCTTTATTCTTGGTTCACAAACGTACATACAATGACATATGTTTTTGTAATTAAACGTCTTTATGGTAGGTCAAACTGAAGACATATTTTACCCCTTTTTTTAAAAAAAATATGAGCCGGTAATAGATTTTTAAATTGTTTGATATACGTTCTACCTTAATACAAACACAAAGTGTTTGGCTTATTATTACACATATTAAAAAAAGATAATTAAAAATAGTTGCTATTATTTGCAATTCCGGCTCAATAAGCCGGAATTAGATCGAGTCCTAAAATATTAATCTATAACCGGCCTATTTTATTTTTGTAATTTTAGACATATTTTCTTTTAAAAATATTAAATAAAATGAGAGAAATTTTTTTATTAAACCTGTGTAAAACAGGTAAAATCGAAAATATATTTAAACATTTTCATTTTTACTAAATATCGGTCATACATCCTTAACACATAAAGTCAAATTACTAATGAAAACAAGAAAAAATTACGTCTCTTTAACACTGGCTTCTGCTTTGACGCGTGCCAGCATCCTACTCTTTATGCGTATTTTGATTGGTTAAAAATAGTTCTATCACAGACTTGACTCCATTGTACGAATTTTGCGCGGCAAATATAAATAAATTATGCGTAAAGTTGATGTATCCATTTAGGCCGGAATTACCTTACGATTTTGCATGAGCCGGTAATCACCCATTTTACCTTAGTTTGAACATATTCAATCGCCATTTTCTCAAAAACTAACCAAGATAGGTATAGGATATAATATACATTTTAAATCAGGAATGACCGAAAATAAAAATTTTTTAAAAAAAATACAGGGTGTTGCTTTAAAAATTTTTGAAGTATTTATTAGAAAAGCTTTTGCAGCATTTCCCGGTAAAGCCGGAAGTTTTTATTATGACCTTCACAGATAGGCTCTTTAGAAAGAATTAAATTAAACGTAATAGGTTTTTAAACATTTATTTTTTTTCCCCATAAAACTATAATGTGCAGTTTGACATCTTTAATCGCCTTTTTCCCAAAAAACAAGCAGATATAGGAAGGACAATAATGGATTTTATATCAGAAATGATCCGTAAAACCAAATTTTGAAAAAATACAGGGTGTTCCATTAAAAAAATCAAAAGTGATGTCGTTTCCGGTTAAAAACCGGAAGGATAGACAATATTATAATATTCAAAATCGGCATCTTATGATATTATTTATCAACCAAAATTTGCCATATGTTTTTATTTGAAACAAAGGGCTGGGTAGTGATTTCTTGTCAACCGATATATATATATATATAATATATATATAATATATATATATATATATATATATATATATATATATATATATATATATATATTAAATTAAAAATTTTAATAAATAATAAAATAATTAAAATTTTAAAATTAAAATTTTATAAAATAAATATATTTAAATAAATAATTTTTTACTCTCTTCAATGCATAGAATGCAACAGTAACTATATAGGACAAATTCCACTTTTTCAGCAACGCATTACCAGACATAAGAGCGAGTAGACTAAAAAAAACATTACCCATCAGAACATGTCCTTATGACCAATCAAAATGATTTTTTGCAAAGGTATTAATACAAAAAAACAAAAAAAAAAGACAGTTTTTTTGAAATGGTGGAGATTTTCCTGCATAGTTGTTGCATGAATAAAAGAAAAGATATTGACGATCTTAGCATAATTTATTCTAGCCTCTTAGAAAACTTAAAAACAAAATGATAATTAATTTATAAAAAAAAAAAATTTTTTATCCATCCTTATTTTTATAATAATTGTATAATAAAATATAAAAAAGAAAAACCTAAATAATGTTTTAAAAAGAATTTTCTTAAAATTTCCGACATTCACCTGTATAAATATTTTTTCGACGAAATAACAAAAAAAGAAAAAAACCCTACAAAGGAATGTTTTGATAATACCACTACGCTATTGATTTGATTGTATTAACCCGACGGAAAAAAAAACTTAACATTTCATTATAAGGGGAATTTGTTTTGACCCAGAATTATCAAAAAATCATATAAGGGGGGAAAAAAGGTAGAAGATAAATTTGGGGTAATCAAGGCAACATTGTACGGGGCCTTGCAGTTTTGACCAGTGGCGTATGGTTTATATTAGAAGTTTGATTAGATATAAATTCATTAAAAATTTAATTTTTTTAAAACGTTCTAATTATGGTGATTTTTAATTTTTGTATTTTAAAAAAAATTAATTAGCAACGTAAATAGTTTAAAATATTTTATCCTAAAACATAATATATTTTTGGTATATTGGTTATTTAAACAAAATTACTTTTCTCCTATAAATTTAGGATAATGTGACCCAAAAATTAAAAAAAAAAGACAAAACTAGGATACTTTTTATTTTAATTAGGTGCACAAAAAAAAAATAAAATATTTGAAAAAAGGCAAAAATAAAAAAATTTTTTACTTAATCCTAAGATAATATACAGTGTCCCCAAAAATCCGGTCAAATGGAAAAAAATTTTTCCAATTTTTCGGGGAATTTTTTTTTTCCCAAAAATTTTTTTTTAAAAAAAAAGGTATATAATGTATATAAGGATGATCACGTGACTTTTTTTAGATGTCAAATTTGACATTTTTTTAGAAAATCGCAAAATGAAGATTATCTTTAAAAATTTCAAAAATGGTTTGAGAAAAGTTGCATATTTTGAAATTTTAAAAAACCCCCCCTACCGATTTTCGGTAATTTCTCGAAATTGCCTCCTTCCGATTTTGACCAAATTTGGTATACGGGGGGTTTGGGATACGCTGATTACGAATTGCAAAAAGTATCTTGATTTTTTTTTTTTTCTTTATTTGTAAAGTAAAAAAAAAAAAAAAATTTTTTTTTTTTTTTATATATATATATATATATATATATATATATATATATATATATATATATATATATATATATATATATATATATATATAAAAAAAGGGAAAGGGAGTCGTGACGATAGTTAAAGAAAAAAAAACTGAAACAGAAGGGGGAAAAGCAGCAATTGAAAAGGCCACTTTAAATAATTAACTTTATTGAAAAATCGATTTTAAAACTTTTTTCCCATCAGGACAATTTAAAAATAAAAAAAAATGATTCTTGTTAGTGAAACCAACAAAATAACCCCCTTTTACAAAGTTCTTA
>JAHBCN010017186.1:0-18557 GCA_019359885.1 Listronotus oregonensis | reverse complement strand
TAGACAATTACCAAAAGTTTTTTTTACTAAAATATGAAAAAAAATTTGTTTAAGTACTTCCGGTTAGCACCCTTAGGAAAACTAAAGAATTTCTTCTTTGAGTTATAACCTTTATTAAAACAGTTTCGCACTGCACAAACATGATGATGCCTAAGGGTTTTTTTGTCACTCATTTTACCAAAGTGTAAAAAAAAAAAATAAAACGCAATGTTCAAAACGATCAACTAAAACACACAAAAAATTATACCTACGGCTATGGCGGCTAAACGTACAATAATACCGAAAGCCCCCGACGCACCCAAAAACATTTTTTCCCGGACAGGGGGGACATGCCTGCGCGACAGATCGGCGCTAACCTTTCCCCCAGAATTTTAAGCTGAAAGGGCGGGGCCCGAATTTTTTTCCCACTCTGTTTTTTTCTAAATGGTTCAGTTCAACAAAAAAAAAAATTAAAATTAAATTTGTAAAAACTTTGGTATAAAATTTAAGAGATTCTAAGAACTTTTTATAACTTATGAAGTTTGGTTGTAATTGATTTAGTTTAATTCATGATGCAGTATTTTAAATGGACCCCAAATTTAGTGCTGTTCCAAATAACGGGCAAAGAATTTAGATTCTTTTTTTAATTTTCTAATACTCTGATTTATATTGCATTAGTTTTTAAAAAATATCCTAAAACCTTTTCGAGATGTTCCGAAATGAATGCATGGTTTTCATACATGACAGATGACAGCATTTTTTATTGTTGTACTGTTTGGTGTGGTTCGGATTCCTAGTTAAACTTGTCATCATCAGGAAAAAACATTTTGTTTTTTTTTTTAGAAAAAATTCTCGAATCCATCCTATCGCACGACGCTTGCAAAAACGGCCTCCCTTCCATCGACAGCCTACTGTCCGATCCGTTTTTCGCCAAGGTCCAGCTGAACCTGACGACCGACGACAAGGCGCACTTCAAGATCCCGACCGTGGCCAAAGAGCACCTGAAGACGGTGGTGACGAAAATCGAAGAACGACTGAAGGGCGAACAGAAGCTGATTCGAAGCCAAAAAAGACTGACCAAAGTGCAGGAGATGATGAGCAGTGAGGAGGAGAGGAAGAAGCAGAGGAGTAGAATGGTATGTCATGTTTATACATGTCCGTAGTGGAATACACGTTTAAAACATGTTTAATACATGTCTACTGATCCACAATAATTGTTTTGTTAAAAGAAAATATATTTGGCCGAAAAAGAGTTTTTGAAAATGCTTGCATAATCAAAATATTACCTGATGCTTTTGTGTTCTGATGTTAAATAGATATAATACTTTTCTTCTTTTCCTAAAAAAAAAAAAAATTGGTCATGGAAAACCTGTGAAAGGTGTTAGTTTTTTTTTTTTTTTATAGAAACACGAAAGACACTTAAAAGAACAAAAAAGCAAGGAAGGCAGTATGACTAAAAATGGCAAACATCTAGAAAGATGCGATAGTGTCAACAGCAGCGCAGCTACTTCCATTGGGACCGCTACCCCACCTTCTATGACAGGTAATTAAAAATATCCCACCAAAAACACATGTAAAATAGGGATCAAATTCCTATATTAAAAAAACATATTACCGCCTCTGTTTCATGGTGTTTCGAGTAAAAATGTGCAGCTTTCAAAATGTTTCCTTTATTTGTGCTTGAAACATACTGAACATACCAAATTTTAAATTTAGACTCCCTCAATTACGAAGATATCTACTATAAAAGTGTCGAAAATTGAACATCCTGTACTTGCGTACAGAGTCTAAAAATCTTTACTTTTGTAGGCTCAGCAGTACCGTCTCCACCTCCCCCTCCGCCGCCAGCGCCGCCCATAAGCTCCGACATACCCCCACCGCCACCTCCTCTAATGAACGGAACGGACAACGCAGCGTTGCCCCCAGTAACCAAAGACAGATCAGCTCTATTGGGAGCTATCAGTAACTTCGATAAGTCCGCACTGAAAAAAGTGAGAACGGGAGTGAAGAATATAGACATATAATGAGCGTGATAAAGACGAGAGATCTGAGGGTAAATGAATGTGAAAATGAAAGTTAAGATAGCTGCATTAATCTAAAATGGATTTATGCGATTTTTGCACTATTTTATAATTTTGTTCAAGGATAATTATAAAAGAAAGTTTCCAGTGAAACTTTTAGGTCTAAAATCTGAATTAGAGTGACCTTTACCCATGAAATGAAAATTATTTTTTATTAAATATAACAAAAGTATTGCAAATGAGTTGTCTCAAAAATAAGGATAAAATTAATTTAAAAAAATAAAAACATTTTTGTTACTCTCTTTATAATGCCAGTTTTTATTTTTTTGTTGTACATGACAGTACTAATATACCTATTTTTTTAACATCATAAATAAAGCTTTAAAAAAATTTTAAAACTTTAAATTCAAAAAATTATTACAATTTTTTTATACACCCTGTATTATTTCAATATCTAAATTTTATTAATTTACATTATTACTCGTATACCTTCCACCAAATTTTATTTTTTTTATTTCATAATTAAAGCTGTTAGATTTTTTTAAATTAAAATTCAAAAAATTATTAAAATTATTTGATGCACCCTGTATCATACCAATATCTAAATTTTATTAATTTACACTAGTACTCGTATGTATACCTTCCACCAAATTTTATGTTTTTAAATTCATAATTAAAGCTGTTAAAAAAATTTTAAATTTAAAATTTAAGAAATTATTACTATTTTTTTATGCACCCCGTATCATTTCAATATCTATATTTTATTAATTTACACTAGTATGTATACCTTACACCAAATGTTTTTTCTTTTTAAATTCCTAAATAAAGCTGCTAGAAATTTTTTAAAATTTATAATTTAAAAAATTATTACAATTTTTTTATACACCCTGTATTATTTTAATATTTATATTTTATTAATTTACATCAGTATGTATACCTTTCACTAAATTTTATTTCTTTTTAAATTTATAATTGAAGCTACTAGAAATTTTTTTAATTTAAAATTCAAGAAATTATTACAATTTTTTGATACACCCTGTATCATTTTAATATCTAAATTTTATTAATTTACACTAGTACTCGTATGTATACCTTTCACCAAATTTTATTTTTTTTTTTAATTCATAATTAAAGCTGTTAGAAATTTTTTAAATTTAAAATTTAAGAAATTATTACAATTTTTTAATACACCCTGTATCATCTCAATATCTAAATTTTATTAATTTACACTGGTATGTATACCTTTTACCAAATTTTATTTCTTTTTAAATTCCTAAATAAAGCTGCTATAAATTTTTAAAATTTAAAATTAAAAAAAAAACTTTAAAGCCTGACAACCCAGATTCTTTGCAGTCAACCTTATACAACCTGGTTTTCAATAAAGTCTTTATTTTGGACATTTTGGTATACAATTCATTTGGTAAGCAGATGGATGTAAATTACAATATTCACTCCAACGTCTCCATATTCTTTAGCCTTTATAATGTTAAATGAAGATGTGTCAAAATCGCTTTCGTTTCGACTTTCACCCAGTATAGCACGCGATTGGAAGGTTACATTTTCTCGTGGAAATCGACCGCAGTGGCGCGGAATGTACGTGTTTTTGATCGTGAAAATCAAAGGAGAACTGCCGCCAATTGGTTGGGTCCTCCTTGTGAGGCTAAACGCTGTGAGCGATAGAGGCCTAGATCCCTGCTGTTTTTACGTTTTGTGTTGTGAACGAGGTTGTCTTTCTATGGCGGAAGATTAGTAACGCGCACAGCGCGGGACGTCAGATTAACAGCAAGCTGGTTGTACGCAATACCAGTCTTTAGTTTAACCGCCACTTGTTGTGCCCTTCATAATTCAAAGCACTGGAAAAGTTTAAATTTGTAAAAAAATGGAATTCTGGGGGCTACAGAGCCCAACATCCTGACTTACTATCGACAGAGCCCGGGAAAGCACATGTAGCGACATCGTAACGTGTGACTGGAAAGGGGAGACCTGGCGAATTGATCAGCATCAGAACATGAACATAGCAGTTTAGTTTAAATGTTTGAAAGTACTAAAAAAATATTAAGCTATGGCAACTAAAATCTAAAATACCCTGGATCCTAATTTTCTAGGCAACTCATTCGTGATACGTTTATTCGAATATCATATCTGATAAAAAATAGTTTTTATTCGTTGGCAGATGGCAGAAGGTCCTCTCTAATTCAGATCCCATACTATCTGCTTTTAATTTAATTAGAGCGGTTAGAAAGAACAAATCATATTTTTCAAAAATGTTACTGTCTTCCGTGAGAAACTCAGATTAACAAAACAGTGTTTACAAAAGGGGTTACCCATGTGTATGGAGGGTGAGAGATAAGGAGCAACATCTCATGGCTGTTTGGCTCAAAAAGTGACCCAAAATCAAGGGTGGTAAACTTAACAAGGAGTGCTGGATCCCATTTAAGTCCATGTAAGCCAATTTAAATGTCATTTTTCCCATTGTTTTATTTACAAGTAGTATAAAATCTTAATTTTATTAAATGGTATACAATACGGATAGGGTACATCCAAATTAGTTTTAAAAAGTTAAATATTTAACAAAAATTAATAAAATAAATCATGGAAAGGACGTCAAAACATACTATCTGGGCCAAATAGTAAAATCGGCCTCCTTGTTAAGTTTACCACCCTTGGCCCAGAATAGCATTAAATAAAGACGCGCTGGTGTAGCGGGGCTATGGTGTGAACCAATGACCTTGACCGCAATATATATAGTGAAGTTTAAAAACGGTCCCCTGGAACACCAGCGCCACCTGAATTAACTGCAATTTGAGGGCCATTTTTGTAATACAGAGATGGTGATCCGGGTCTTTAGAATCCATGCCCATGTGTAAGTCATGCGCTGTTGCCAGATTTCTGTGTTAGAAAGTACAGACAGGTATACATCGTTGTCCTGAAATATTTTTTATGTAAATACCTCTATCTGTTTATTGTTCGTTAATCTGAGGTTTAAGCTTTGTAATCCAGCGTTGCCAAATAACTTTTTTTACGTCCAAATCATCAGTTTGTTCTGTGAAAAGGTCTAAGGGGTTATATACCGTCAGGAGGCCTAAAACAATATCGATTTTTCAAGATTTTTTTTTGAGCAGACCTTTTAATTTTTTTATTTGTAAAAACTCTTATTTTGGAAGCTGCTACAGCTGATTTTTGGAAGTATCTTAAAAAAAAGCGTCTTGCAGTGAGCGTGATATGTCTGAACTCGAACATCCAAAAGAAAAAAACCAAAAATATTTTGTTAATATAGTGTATTATCTTGTAATTAGTAGCAGAAATAAAAAATAATAATTTTTGACAAAATGGATTTAAAAAAAACAATTTTTGGCTCAAAATTAAGCCCTATATTGTTTATAAAATAGAAGTTATTTATATGTGAAAAAATTTTTATTAATTACCAAAGAACGAGCTTAAAAGGCTTGTGTTAAAATTTGAGACTGATCGGTTAAGCCGTTTCCGAGAAATCGCGTTTAAAGTTTTGAAAGCACATTACATATAGTAAAATAAAATATATTAATGTGCTTGTAACTTCGAGAATATATGCTGGATTGGCTAGAAATTTTCTGTATGTGTATTAAAATATATATACAGGATGTCCCATTTTCCACACTTTTATAGGGAATCTCCATAATTGTCAGTGCTATCAAAAAAGCAACCTTAACGTCATGAGCTTTTTTTGGATCAAACTTAAAATGGTAAAATCACAAACTTATAATTCGCTCGTTTAAGATATTCGAAGAAAAATCAACAAATTATCCGCGATATTCGCGATTTCATTTTTATTTTTTCATGACTCTTTTTAAATAGATATAACAAAATAAATTTTACATTCTCATTGCTTCTTTTTCTGTTCTACAAAACAGTGTTATTAGATTTACACACCCGACGTTTCGCCTTCGAGCTGCTATCATCAACTTTGTTTTTTTAAAATACAGCCCTGGATTTTTATTACGTATTTTAAGAGCTTCTAAGGTCCAAAACCAATGATGATCGCACCTATTTGACAAGTTCATATTAATGGCAATTTCTATAAGAAATTACGTGTTAGAAAGAGAGAAATAATAGATTTTTTTAGGGGAAAACACTAAAATGATTTTTCGATTAAATTTTGCTTTCATTTAATCGATCTCGTATCTCTTCAAGTTTCCAAGATCTCAATGATAAGAAACGAATTTGTACTTTACGAAAATAATTAAAAAAAATCGATTTAGTGAAAATTTTAACTGTATATAACCCCTTAAGAGTGTTTTCCATCCTGTGAAAGTATTACTATACTGTGTATGAACCAAAACTACTTCTTAGTTTGTAAAAAGGATCTTCGTGAGAGCGTTTATTTAAGAATTATGCAGTGATCGGCGTAAATTAGGAAATATTTTTTATTTTTGATTTCTCAAAGAGATTATTTATTGATAAAACTTTGTGCTTAAATGAAACATGATTGTGATCGTGCCTAATTTTAAGTAAAATTCCTTTTGATTCTTAAGGATGGTTCGTTCCTATACGGGGTGACCAAAAACACGTGTACATAATTTTGAGGTCAAGATAAGTTAATTTAAGATAACTCAGTTATATCTGCAATTGCTTCGTTTAGTCGATGGGGAGCGTCAAAAATACATGCTCAAAAAAAATTAACGGAACACCTCTTAGTCCATTTGTAACTTTTAAGGCGTTAATTACATTCAGATCAAGCTCAAATGTGTCATTTGATTAATCATTTATTCCTAAGAAAAAAAACTTACAAATTAAAAAAAGGTACAAAAAACAAAGTTTCAAATATATATATATATATATATATATATATATATATATATATATATATATATATATATATATATATATATATATATATATATATATATATATATATATATATATATATATATATATATATATATATATATTATGTAATCCGACTTTATTAAGCCAAAAACCTACACTTCACGGGCTAAATGAAGCCCTTCACCTACTTAAGAAGCCCAAAATCGGGCTTAATAATTTTTCCATGTATAACTCCTAAAATAACCTATATAGGGGCATCTTACGAACCCGAAATCATTTTCAATATAGCGTCACATATCAAGTTTCCTAATCGTGGTGACAGTTTTAATTTAAATATAATAGATGACTCTAAAAACACGACTTTGTAAAAAATTGTTGGGCTTCAATATGTTTTGGCCAAAATATACACGTTTAGTTGATCATAACTGCCACTAGTTAGCGCTACTCTAAAATGTATATAATATGAAGAAAGGTGTTCTACGGTCAATACAAGACCAAAAAGCCAAATTTTGAATAAAAATAAGGTTTATTTCTTCTTTTTTAATTATTGAAACCTGTTTTTCCGTTAATGTTTATTTAATAATAATAATAATAATAAATATTTTTAAATAACTTAAATTAACCATGAAACCAAAACATATTTAATTAAAAATGGGGTTTTCAAGATTTCAGTAGTATGGAAAAGACTTTATTTATTTATTTTTTTTAAAATATATTTTATTTAAAAGGTTAGGTAAGATACTTATAAGTATTTTTTTTTAATAGCGAAAAGAATAAAAGACTATATAAGGGGTGTTACAAATTCGAGTGGCATGGGGATTGTAAACCGTAAGAGGTAAAGGGGCGGTTAAATTGAGGCAAAGTTGTGTAGGGGATTAAACTGGTTTCGAAATTTGAAAAATTGTTTACTTCGGAGATATCCGAAAAACCAACCCGCAAAAAAAGTTTTTTTTTTTCCCCGACCTTATTTGAGAAGATATTTTAAATGAATGCATTAGACAGTTCTTTTTTCCCCTCACAAAATGACGTTATTAAATTTTCCGACGTTTTTTCGAAACCACCATCGACTTTATTTTTTTAAATACAGTCTTGATTGTTTATTCTTTTTTGAAGCTTTTTTCCAATTACAATGATATATAACACTTGATATTTTTCTGTTAAATAAACATATTTTCCAAAGAGACAATGTATTAGACAAGGAAGGCACATGAATTTCAAGGGGCATTCCATAGTTGTTGCATAAATATTAAGTGTTATACTTTTTTGTAATTGGAAATAAGAGGTTCAAAAAAATTAAAAAAAACTAGGACCGTATTTAAAAAATTGTTGATGGTGGTTGCTCGGAATTAAACTTTTGGATTTTAAATTTAATAAGCCATTTTGTAGAGGGGAAAAAGTATCTCTGCTGACGTGACGTTTATTTCAAAATATCTTCTCAAATAAGGTCAGGAAAAAAAAAAAAACTTTTTGCGAGAATTCGGTTTTTTCCGAATATCTCCGGAAGTAAACGGAATTTTTCAAATTTCGAAACGACATTTTGTTTAGCTTCGCACTGCACAACTTTGCCTCAATTTAACCGACCTTGTATCTTTAGTTTACGAGATCCCCATGCATACACTCAATTTTAACACCCTGTATATATACATATATATATATACAGCGTGTCCAAGCAATTCTTACCATACGGATTTTTTTTTAATTTTTGGTTTTATGAAAAAAGTTACCCTTCATAAAAAGTTCGGGCTTTGGATAAAATGAAAAATGCATTATTAAATTTGCTTTGGGGCATGTAGAGGGTGGTTAAAAAATGAAAAGAAAAGCCGGGGGAAGTCCATTAAAATTTAGGACAAAAGGGTTCAAGGGTATTTTTGTATAGGACCACAATTTATGTAAAGAATTTTCAAAGACAACAAGACCAAGCTAAAAGAAAACTTTTTAATTTTTTAAGTATTTTTTTATTTACTGTTAATAAATTTTTTATCGTGATATCTAAAATTGTTTTGAAAATCTACATTTGAGCACAAATTGTCATTCTACCCAATACATCCTTAATACATTTTGTCCTAAAGTCCTTTTGGGGGGAACTTCCCTCTTGGCCCATTTTTGATTTTTACATTTTTTAACCCCCTTTTAAACATGCAAAATTAAATTTAATAGGGCATTGTCTTTTTTATTGCGAGGAAGAACTTTTCATAAAAAATAATTTTTCGAAAACCAAAAATAAAAAAGCATCCCATATGGTAAGAATTTCCTTGAACACAAACGTTTTTTGTTAGCTTGATACTTAAAAATGGTCTTTAAAAATCTACTTTTGCAATTTTCCATTAATCTTATAGTTTTTAAAATATGGCAATTAAAAGCCAAAACTTTAAACCTTAATATCTACAGTTGCCGAAACAAATTATATTTATTTTATTTTTTAAATGCCGTTGGTAATAAAAATTAAGCTGTTATATGTAAAAAAAAATCTTATTGTAATACTCGTTATCTATATTTATTTTTATGCATCGGGAGTCTTTCCCCAAAGGATAACCACGGGAACAACTTTACCTTAAATTTATGAGTGTTAAAACCATTCTACGGCTTTTTTCAAGAAATGCTACACATACCGCGCTACCTGTTTTATAATATGCTCCCCATGGAGTATAAAGCCTAAGACCTTATAGGTTCAAAGTTATCTTTAAAAAAAAGGCTGCTAATGAAAAGTGAACCTGACGTTAAAATGATAATTGATGATTTTGTTATTTTATTGAAGCTCCTCTAATAACATTTAATGCCGATATCTGTATTTTATGAAATTGCTGTCGCTAATTATTATTTTTTTAATGTATTCTAGTTAAGTATTGGCTGTTGTATTTACTATAATTTCTTTGTTTTTAGTTTAGTTTTAAGTCAGGTTTGTGTAGACTCTCTGTGAGGTAATATAGAGAAAAAAGCCATCATTGGCTAAAATATCGCTTTGCTAAGAGTTCTACTTTTATGTCTTATTTCTTCTTATTATAAATATATATTTGTGAAATTATGAAAAATAAAAGATCATTATTATTATTATTATGATTTTAAGCCACACGGTTTGCACTCCCTCTAAGGGGAACATACACTCATCATATCTTCAGATATCAAAAGGATTGAGTTTTTATGGGAGCCCTTTCCATGTTGTCAGGCTCTAGGTGACGTTATGTTCTGCTGTATTCCCAACAAATTTCCGGACAGTCCGAACGGTCGCAAGGAGACTGCCTTTTGCATATCCTTATACAGATGTTCACCGAGGCCTAATCCCTTGATGTTTTGTAGAAGGGTCTTTGGATAACCGTTGTTGATAAAATTATGGGGATCGTTTTTTACGTTATTCATTCCCCTGTCTTCTTATTTGTGTTTCTAGATTTCTGTACTTGGCAATCTTTTCATTGTATTTCTCCCTAGGTTGTTGTTGTTTTGGGATAGCGACGTCAATCGGTTGTTTTTCTCCAACTTTATCCACCAATACAATATCTGGTCTATTATGAGCAACAGTTTGGTCTTTTAAGTACAGTTCTATCCCAGTACAATTTAAACTTTTTTTAAGAATAGGTTCCGAGTATACTTGTAGTAAGGAATTTTTAGTCTTAAAAGCTTTATTTTTCTGACCAATTGTTGATGGAGTATCTTGGCTGCTGAATCATGTTTTTTTCCTTATACTTGATGCTGCAAATGTTTTGGGAACCCCGTTATGTGCTGGATTGTCTCCGATGTTTGACATCCATATCTCCCTCGATCGTTTTCTTGACGGTTCTCTAACAATATGCTTCAAAATAGTTTTTTGTTGGAAAAAACCTGGTCCTGTATAGCCAATAAGAAGCCTTCAGTCTCGGGAACATCTTCCCCGACGTCAGCCAGTAGTTCACGCAACTGTCGATATTTTCCTGGGCGACCTCATTGGGGTGACGTCCATGAAGAGGTTTCTCCAACCAGGCTTGCAGCTTCCCTGGTCTGTTGATGGTGTCTGCGCATTTCACGATCCATCAGTCGCAACGGTGTTGAATCTTCGGCTCCGCATATTGCTTGGTGTATCGGGGAAGAGTCTGCCAGTCTATGGAAATAACTGCGTAAGTTTATTATTTGTTGGTCTAATTGCTTACCAATATCCACCAATCCTCTTCCCCCTTGATATCGTGGAAGCGTTGTTCGTTCAGTTGCACTACGTGGGTGATGTTTGTGTGCCTTTGTAAGGAGTGTCCATCTTTTTCTGTAGCTTATCGATGTCAGTTTTGCTCCATTCCACAATTCCAAATGAGTAAGTGAGTGCGGAGCATGCCTATGTATTAAGCGCCTTAAACAGATTTTTGCTGTTTAGATAAGTTTTCGACACCTTTCTTACCCATCTGATAAACTCGTTTGCTGTTCTTCCTTCATTGTTCGCTGGTCGATTCTTTGCGCCTGTTTCATTCCCAGGTACTTATACGTCTCTTCAGCCTCCATTGCCGCGATATTTTGACCGTCTTGCATCTCAAATGCACCCGGTTGTATCTTTCCTCTAACTATGTTTGGGACGCGGCATTTGTCAAGCCCGGGAACCGCATCCCTATATCCCCGGGAGAACTCCCGACGATTTTGAGCATTTGCTCGAGCTGGTTTTTGGTAGCTCCCATCAGTTTAAGGTCATCCATATTTAGCAGATGATTCAACCTTATCACATCTTCTTTGTTGTTCCTAATACTAAAGCCATACTTAGTTGAGTTAAGACGGCGTAAAAGTGGGTTCATTGCAAGGCAGAACCACAATGGATTTAATGAATCACCCTGAAATATACCCCTTCGTATTGGAATAGTGCCAGTTTCGATGTTGTCGCAGGAGGGCACTTGCAGTTGAATTTTAGTCCTCCACGTTAACATGATGTTTTCTAAAAAGGACACAATATAATTATCGACCCTGTATATTCTTAATATAGCCGTAAGCCACTCATGTGGTACTGAGTCGAAGGCCTTTTTGTAGTCTACGTAGGCAGCGAAAAGATTTCTACGACCAGTATAAGCTTAGTTACAGACGACAGAGTCGATAATAAGCTGCCCTTGCACCCCATTGCGCCTTTGGCACATCCCCTTTGCTGGGTTGCAATAATGTCGTTTTGCTCACAGTGCGCTTGGATACGTTGTGTAAGGCAAGATGTGATCACCTTGTAAAAACGTGGGAAGGCAAGTGATTGGCCGATACTTGTTGGGTCCTGTTTATTATGCTGATCCTTTGGTAGGAGATATGTAACTCCGTGTGTGAGAAATAATGGCATTTTCTGTGGATTAGCAAAACATCATCAATTAGAACAGCCAGTTGATGATGTGTGCAGCTGAATGCATTGAAACAACCCCTAATATAAAGTGGATCTACGTTAACACCGAAACAAACTGTAATAACTAAACAATATTTCTAAAATAAAAGCATTAACATGGCAAGGCTTCGTATAATCGGTATATCATAATCACAGTCAATTGGATATAAATTCGGGCTTTGTATAATCGGTGTAGTAACTGTTAATTAAAATATACACTTAAAATAAAAACGGCATCATCGCCAGGCTTCGTATAATCGACATAACATAAACACAGTTGCCTTGTATATAAAGTAGTATCGACACTACTGAAATCCCCTTGCCTCCCAAAAGTCGGGCTGCCCCTCACCTGTGTTACGTAGTGGGCTTCATATAATGCGCCATACTTGTATATATATATATATATATATATATATATATATATATATATATAAATATATATATATAAATATATATAAATAAATATAAAACTTTTTATATAGACAATTTAGAAAGCTGTGTTTTTTGTTTCATATTTTTTTTGTACGTCTTATAGTTTTTGAGATATTAACGATTATTTTTTAAATTTAAAACGTCAATATCTCAAAAACTATAAAAGCTACAAGAAATTTAATCTGACATGAAAGATGTATTTTACAAGACCTTTAATTTAAGCTATATAACCTTTTTCTCTAAAAACACCAAGCTAATATTTTACAAGATTATTAAAAAGTGTTCTGTGAATTTTTTTGAGCAGTGGAATAAGGAATATTGATTTTTCCTTAATTTCCTAAAAAAAAAAACTAAAATAATTATTAACAGACAATTCTTCCTATTTGGTCCAGAAAAATGACCTCTTAAGCCTACCAGAGCCATCAGTAATTGCAATTCTGAAATACACATCTTTGTTATGGGATATGTACCCTGAAGGGTTGGGTATAACCCTTTTTCTGTCAAAGCTCCCCTAACATGATCAATATCCCAACCCCTAGATTGTAAGATCAAATGATGTATCGGTAAAATGGCCACCACGTTTTCCAGATTTAGGTATGAGTGACTTTTTTTTGTGGAAAAAAAAAATCCAAGACATTAGATAGAGACAAATTTCATTTTTTAAATAGTGTTCATGGCAATCATTTAGCACATTTGCTTAAGTAGAAAGTCTTCTATCTTTAACGTAAGGAGCACATCAAAATTTTGTACTCATACTTTCCCACACACATACTTTGACGTTTTTTTTATCATTTTATTTTCTGACCTTCCTTCAAATAAGTATATTTAGGAAAATAAAGCCTTGTTGCCAAAACTACTCGTCGTCTTTAGGCACTAAACCGCGCCGCATAGCAATCAGAAATGTGCACATTCTACTTATAAATATCTGAACTTTGGGGCCACCTTCTTCTTAACGTGTCACTCGGATACCTAGTAAGTGTTTGATGTCTATATAATCGGTAGTCTAAAATAACGTAAACCCCAATATAATAAATAATAGACAAGTGCCCTAATAATACTATGTATTTCCTTCTCAAGTAGCATTTAGGGAAAGTTTTCGGTGAATTGGCAACAATGTAAGCCATTGAACTATATAGTAGAGTCATCATTTTGTCAAGAAGATGAACTTCTGGAAGTTTTCACGTACAGTGTTGCCGATGTGATGAATAATTGCTACTTGGGTTATATTGTACAGGGTCTTCCAACGGGGACTAAACAGGGCCATATTTATATACATTAGGGTGGTTGTTTTTTCGGTCCCATCGTGAAATTTTGTTGGAAAAAGCCCCAAAAAAAATTGTCTGAAAGTTTCAGCCCTTAATCTTTAATGAAACTTGGTTGTGGCTGTGTGCACGTGCAGAGCGCTTTCCGTAAAACCATCATCAGTGCTATTCGTCAAGCTGGAGCAGTAGCAATTTGAGCCAACAAAACGTGTAGAAGGTTTTAATAAACTATCACATTATTACACAAAATAAAATAAAAGTCAAACAACACTAATATACACACACCGCAATGGTCTAAGGATATTCCTATTTTAGGGATATAAATCAAAGAATTTAAAAATATATGGCCAAAAAAAAATAATTTATGGAAATTTATCATATTCTGTACAAAATGTAATATTTTAATTAAATGTAGATACCAGAAAAGAAAAACTACAGTGGCGTACAACCATTTTTTTTATTTCAACTAAATATCAAACACAATTAAAAGTCATATTCTAAACATATACCAATTTTTTTATAATGATGAATTTTTTTAATAACGAGTATGACCTCCTCTGGAGTTTATCACTGCGCGACACCTTCTTGGCATACTCAGAATTAAATTGTCCATATATTTCTGAGCTATGGCAAACCAGGCAGCATTTAACGCAGCAAACAGTTGTTCTTGGTTCTGGAATTGAGGGTTTTCACGCAAAACCGTTCTTTGTAGCATATCCCATGCATGCTCGATTGGATTTAGGTCAGGTGATTGAGCAGGCCATGTCAAAACGGTGATTTGGTTGTCTTGTAAAAATTGTGCAGCATGTCTAGCGACATGAGGACGAGCGTTGTCGTGCATCAATATAAAGTCTGGTCCAACAGGTCTTGCATGGGGTAAGACAAATGGTTGAAGAATCTCTTCCACATATCGATGAGCGTTTAAAAAATGTTCAACCAAAACGAGATCGGTTCTTCCGCCGAGTCGTATTCCAGCCCACACCATTACTGTGCCACCTCTATTATAACTGTGGACTTCTTGCACATTTTCCAAGACTCTTTGTAGTCCAGGTTCTCTCCATATCCTCAGTCTTCTTGAATCCGGATGCAACCCAAACCGAGATTCATCTGTAAAAAGAACTGGGGCCCATTGATTATTAGTCCAATTCTCGTGTTCTGTTGCCCAAGCTAAACGAGCAGCGCGATTTCCTCTAGAAAGTGGCTGGCATCTCAATGGTCGTCTATTACGTAGTCCACCTTCATGCAATCTGTTCCGAACTGTAGAATTTGAAATTACGATATTATGCGTTTCGCGTACCCGATTCATTATTTCTGGAACAGTTACTGTGGGATTTCTTCTAGCCATTTGCACAATAAAACGATCTTGAGCAGGCCGAGTCAGCCGTGATGGACCTGGATGTCTTTCAGAAACATCACCTGTTTCTTGGAAACGTGCACATAATCTTGAGATTACGCTCTGTGATGTGTGGAGAGTTTCAGCAACACGAGCTTGCCTAGTACCAGCTTCTAACATTCCAACAGCTCGCAACATTTCATCCCGGTTAAGATGGCGTCTTTGCATGATAAATAAGTAACAGACGGAGTCTATACTCTACTTTGGATTACAATATACTGACCAATATTTTCAAATTTTAAAACTGATATGTCCACCTACTTTGATTTAAAAACAAGTTTTTGCAGAAGTCCCATTTTTGAACCGTAAAATAAAGTAGTCCATTTTTTATAAAAAAAAAACATTAAAATGCCCATCTCTTATCAATATTCTTAACATATTTTACCAACCCAAAACATTTAAACACGATAAAAACTCGTTTACACTCATTGAAATAAATATATCCCTAGACCATTGCGGTGTGTGTATGTTACATTTTTCCTTATTAAAGGGTGAATTTTTAAAAACTATACCATTTTGTGGAGAGACAAACATGTTCGATGGCTTTACCGAAAGCGCTCTGCTAGGATTTTTAAATAAAAATTTTGCACGAAGTACAAAGTCTCTTCATTCCCTTAATATTAATATTAAGTACTCGCCCAAAGCGGGTAAAGATTTTCCATTTAAAAACCAACACGTAAACTTTGATCCTTTTTTTTATTGCTATAATTTCAGCAGCATTTTATGTTATCGTCTCGCCCAAAGACGGGAATTTTTAAGAATTGAATGCTCTACAAAAGTGTCCATTGCGTCCATTCACTAAACCCAATTTTTTCATAAAATTCTCGTTTTTCTGTCATTTTCTCATAAATGACAAGAGTACACAAAAAAATATATAACAAAGTTGTTGGAAATTTAATTTCCTACAAAAAGGTCCTAATAATCAAATCGCTAAGACCAACAGTTCTCGAGATATTTGGCCTTTAATTAATTTTGAGCTTGTTTTTTAAAAGCTATAATTTATTTTATTATGAGAAAAGCCATAAATAAAGACCTGCTGAGTCCTCACTAGATGAACCTGTACTATAATTCTAGATTTAAATTATAGATAGTAAAATTCTTTATAGTGCCAGTATGCCCTTTTATACTGTGTCTCATATTAATAACCCTTGTTTATTTATTAATAAGATTATCATCTTTTATTAGACATTATCAGTTATTCGGCCATTCAACAATGGGATGAATGGAAAAAAAAGTAGAATATACCAAAATTAGCCGTAGTAACTACGTCCTGTAATCTATTTTTTAGCCTTGATATTATGAAAATTATTTAATATAGCTATTTTTCTGAAGAAAAATTATAAATAATTAAAACTAGTCATAATTTAAAAGTATATTTGTGTACGTATTTATGTATAAATGTCCTGTACAGTGATCTTATATAAACGTAAAAATCTAGATGTGTCATAAAGAAAAATTTATTCCATTATTTGTATAATACTTATAGAAATAAAAATTAAATGCAAAAAACGAATTTTATTAACAATTTTTAAAAATATTTTGTATTCAAAAACGTCTAAGAATACAGAGACGGCGTGAGTAGTATATGGGTCACTTGGGACTGGGAAAATTTACGGGGGCGTGGGAAAATGCATGGGCCATTGTATCGACCATTACGTCCTTTAATCATGTGATGTTTTTTTAGCACCTTTTTTACCAGTTTCCTCCCTTGGTGAGGTTTAAGACTATCCACGTGTATTTATTTGGTACAAAGTATCTTAAAAATTTTCAGAATATTATCATATATAATATCACAAGAGAAAAAATTTTGTTGGCAAAATATTCGAAAGGTATGAATGAAAGTTTGTTGTTGGCAATTTCGCCAATGACATTTTTGAAAAAATCACGAGCCGTTAGGCTAGTGATTTTATCAAAAATTTCATGAGCGAAATTACCGAAAAGCAACAAACTTGAATAAAACCTTGAGAACAATTTTGCCTACATAATTTTTTTTCGAGTGGTATTCGTCATGACTATTTCACGTAAGGAGATTTTGAAAATAAACAGAACAGAATTATTTTATTTAAAAAAAAATTGCCATCAAAACAAATAAACTAAAGCTACCTAATTATTTATATAAAATGTGCAATTATAATAATTATTAGTTTAAGCGCGGTTTTTTTCAACCACAGCAGATTGAGTTTGTATCTGGACCTGATTTTGTCGCAAATTGTTAATAAAAATTTAGGTGGTGCTCTGGATTCAGCTGAAGATATGGTTTTAAAGAGTTGGTACTAGAATGTCCTGTGAGCTTAATAGCTTCTTGATCACCAACTCCATTTTTTGTTAGAGATTGCAGAAGATCGATGGGAATGATTGGTAATTTTAATTTTTTTGTATCTAAGCCAATTTTTTCAGCAGATTGTTTTGTCCACTTTGATAAGGTATTTAAGCCCAAAGGCATGTTTTTGTACCATACTCCTTTTTCCAGTTGGGATGTATAGTTAAAAACAATCGCTCTGTGGTCAAGTGAAGATTAGTTGCTCTTTTTTCCATTAATTTCAAATATAATCCGACTGGACACAGGTTTTCATTGGTTCTGTTTCTTACTAGCCATTTACTATTTTCAAACTTTTAGAGCCTCCTTGGAAAGTTTTCGAAAATATGGGATTATATTCAACCCTTCCAGAGAAGTTGCCTAAAAAAATTAATCTTTAAGCAAACAAAATAAATATAACAATTATTTAGTTACCTACCCTTGAGATCCAGTTCTTTTTGAAAATACTGAATTTTACAATTAACGGCCTCGTTGCCACGCCAGGCAAGTTCAAAGGAACAAATGTGGAAAAATATTTTTTGTAATCCGTCTGGATTGTCCTCGTAGTAGTAGTAGTAAATGCTTTTGAACTCACTTTCCTTTTTTCAGGCCTTGCCTGAAGTTGCCGTCGCTTTGCATCTGGTGCCAATCGAGCTGATTTAAATATTATGTCCTGAAATCGATCCACTTTATTGCCAAATTCTTTGAAATATATTTCTCGCACCATCTGTGCCACTGTATTCCACAAGGATTTTATACTAGACTCTTTGTAATCCTCCCCATTTCTTTTCTTCATGTTATACCCATAATATTCTAAAATTTTCGCCAAATCTTCTGGCGAAGTATTTTTTTCCAAATTGTAATTTCTTTCCTCAAGAAATTGGGAAAATTATTCCCAAGCAGATTTTTTAGATTTCGCCGTGTTATAAGGGATCGTGTTATGAATTGCTTTTTCGATCTCAGTAAATGAATTACTTCCAAATCTGTTTTCATTGTTTGAACTCATTTTTTGCCGATAATTCAAAAATTATGAATGAAAAATATCAGATTGACAATGTCAAAAAAT
>JAHBCN010017185.1:0-18624 GCA_019359885.1 Listronotus oregonensis | reverse complement strand
TAGCCTATACAAACTGGCCCGGAATGTATTTGTTCTATTTTATCTTTTTACATTTTACCTCCGTTTTTTTAAACAAACACCAGACAATTAAGCACTTTTATAGAGTAATAAATTAGCCATAAAATATATTATATTTTTAATAAATTTTAAAAAAAATAATCTAAACTTTATAACTACTTTAAAAAAGTAAATAAAAGTAACAATTACTCTGAATTTTCAGACTTCAAAAAAAGTGAGAAAGTCCAATTTGTTAAACAAAAATATTTTCATTAAAATATTTTAAGCACTTTAATTAGGCAAGTGCACAATTTTCTGGAAAAAAATTAAATGGTCACCCACTTAAAACAAGTTTAGTTTAAAAATAAAATGTTTGCTTAGGAATATGCAACAAAAATTATTGCTTAAAATAGCCAAGAGAAAAAAAAATAACGAAAAGAGAAAAAAGTTTACATTTTAAAATATATTTTGGTCTGCCTGGTTTCTTCTTGTTTAGATCTAATAAATCACCATCAACGGTATCTTTAGCTGATTAATCCTTAAGCTGCCTCAGTTTTTTCTCAATACTTTTTTATGATTTCTTAAAAGATAAAACAATGATATAAGTACCATTAATCATCGGCGATTTTAAATGGGTGTCAATAATGCAAAGAAAGATAAGAAATATCTTTTTAAGATATTTGAAACAATAAAAGAAAAATATTCTAATATATTATAAGTATTGTTTAGAAGAGATTAATATTAAGTGAAATTAGCAAAACAATGACAATGGGTTGTAATTTAAAAACCTGAAAAACTGCTACCTTCAAACGATTTTTTTTAACTAAACAGAATGAACTCAAAAAGTGTACCTCTAAACTTTCTAGATCGTCATAATTTTTTGACTTGCGCTAATTAGGCACTTATAATAATTGTGTTGCGCGTTTAATGTGACCAACCTGTCTAGAAATGCCTAGAGAATTTTGTTGACTTCTAAAAAGTAAAAATACAATTTTTTTGGGTGTTTTTTTTTCGGTGATTACTAAAGAAACATAAATATATATTTACTTAATAAAATAATAAGTTTCAATAACACTAGAATCTTGGACTTCCATTGTCTTTATTTGTTAATTGTTACACAACGTTTCGGTTAGTGATGTATCTCCAACCGTTTTCAAGTGATAACTAAAAACTATTCCTAAAAGCTACGACTTATATACTATCCCTTGTTCACCGAAGCTCGACCGACTTTTCACGGTTCAGTAACGGCTGCCAGATATTCATATTCAAACCTCGGTATACAGAAAGCCTACCCACACTGGACAATATTTACACCAGAATTCTAACCACTCTAACGAAACCAAACAGGGGGTTATACGTACTTTATATAATCGTGCAGTGCCCTTTTACATTTAGGGAATCACTGCACGAGGAAATGGATAACATAACTAGGGATCTTAAGCAGAACGGATACAGTGAGAGGCTAATAAAGGAAACAATCGAAAAATATCAAAATAAGACAAGAAACTCTAATTTGAACCAAGACCAGACTGACCAAATATTTATGACAATTCCATATATTCAAGGAACTTCGGAAGAGATTCGCAGAATCGCGAATAAGTATAATATTAAAACGGTGTTTAAATCCCAAACTACTCTAAGAAGTATTCTTACTAAGACGAGACCAGACAACAATGTTTTAAATAAGGACTGTATCTACCAAATTCCCTGTGAATGTGGTGAGGTATACATCGGGAAAAAAAAAGAGACCACTTGAAGTTAGAGTTAAAGAACACAAAAAACATACGGAACGAGGTGAAACGTCGAAGTCAGGGATTGCCGAACACGCTTGGTCAAAACAACACCGCATACAATGGTCGGAAGCAAAAACTATTTATAAAGAAACCCACTGGAAGAAAAGAAAATTCAAAGAAGCTGTAATAATTTTAAACAACAAAAATGTATTTAGCAAGCCTAGCATCGAAATTTCGAATATCTGGCAGCTTGTTACTGAACCGTAAAAAAGTCGGTCAAGCTTCGGTAAATCAAGGGATAGTATATAAGTCGTAGCTTTTAGGAATAGTTTTTAGTTATCACTTGAAAACGGTTGGAGATACGTCACTAACCGAAACGTTGTGTAACAATTAACAAATAAAGACAATGGAAGTCCAAGATTCTAGTGTTATTGAAACCATTACATTGTCTAACACCTTCAAGGAAAAAATAATAAGTGTTATATTACAAAATATTCCATTTTGGATATAACCAGTTTTATGAAGGCGAATTTTTACTCTTTTAAAAATGCCTTATAAAGACATTATTTCTATTTACTTTTCATTTGTAGGTTTTACAACAATAAAATAATATGAAAGGTTGATTACCTTTAAATTAGCAAAAATCCATAAAATAATGTTTATGGCTGATATTTTAAATATATTAGGCTAAACAAAAATTGCAATATCACTTAAAAATCAATGTTAATAAAATGGCTTAAAAAGAATAAATATGCAATAACGATGCATTAAGCCCTTTCCATACCAATATCACAAGAAAAACTAGCAAAAGAAATAAACACCATAAATAATGGTTATACACACTTAAAGGATATTTACAAATTTTATATTTACTTATAATATAACCGACCCAAGAGCATTTGTAAGTGCTAAATGTTAGCTGGATTTAATGAATCTGTAACAATTTGTATCAGCACTGGCACAGGTATGAAACAGACAAACGTTAAGAATTATTATTGTTTACAATAGGTAATCCTAAAACCAACAGGGTCCGAAAACGGGTAAATAGATTATTTGGATTATTTGTACTACATAAATACAGACATTTTAGTTTTACTATGAGCCTATTGATACCCTGTTAGCCTGAATAGTTTTAAGTAAAAAAACAAGTTTTATATTGTACTGTATCTCCAGCTAGTTCCTTGTAATATATATATATATATATATATATATATATATATATATATATATATATATATATATATATATATAATATATAAAAATAATATATAAAATTGTTTTATCTTAAGAGGACTTTAAACTATAACACCCTAACAAGTTGAAAAAAACCTATTGACTTAATGTGCTTACCTTCCTATCTACCAAGACCAAACCGTAAGTATCTTTTGTACTACTTTTTTATCTGAGTCCGTTCCAGAAAAAGGACCTCAAGTCTGTAGTCCTTAGTAATCTAATCGAGAAGTGTTTCCTGCGAAAAATAGTTGGAAGGCTTCAAAAAATTTGAGCGTTAGCTTTTTCGATACATAATGCAAATCTGAGAAAGGCGTTTTAAGGATTTTTTCTGCTAATAAAAATTGCAATTGTAATTAAAAAAAACGAAAAAAAGCCATTTCGATATTTAATAATAAATGTTTTTAAGGTGTTAAATGTTAATTAAAAAAATTAAAAAATATATATTATATTCAGAACACTTCATAAAATTCATTTCTGTTGAAGATTTAATTTTTCAACAGGTAAGACAATTGTTAATTAACAAAATTGTTTTGAAATTTCGACTTCATTGTACAATAAAAAAATTTTTTAAATAATTGTTCGTGGAGCTCTTCTTATAAAATATAAGCAAAAGAATCAAACTTCGGTAATAGGTATAAAATTATCATTATATATTTTATATGTCCCATTCACATGGCGTAATTGTTCATTTTATGAACTGAATGTCCAGTTTCTGAAGTGAAACCAGATAGTATAATAATATTTTATTTCACCATCTGGACAATATTTTTATCCAGTTCATGAAATGGATATACCATTTTTCCACTTGGTAAAACAAGACGGTATTACAGCATCTGGACACAAAAATATCCAGTTCCTGTATTGTATATTTGGCATTTATCTATTTACTGTAATACAATGCAATGACCCAACATTTTTGGTTAGTTGTGGTTAGTTTTTCCGTGTAATTTTGATTAAGAAGCGTATAAAAATTATCTTTGATATTAAACATTTTTGCTTCAGTAGTTTAATATAATGTTCATGCCATTCAAAACACCGAAACGTTGTGTATCAATTAACAAATAAAGACAATGGAAGTCCAAGATTTTAGTGTTATTGAAACCAAAACATTGTCTAACACTTTTAAAGAAACGTTGCAAGCCCGGTACGGACCCGGTATTAACGAACTGTTTAGAGGCTACTAGAAGACCTGTTTTAAGATCACAAAAGAAGATGCCCACATTGAATTTCTACGAGAAGTCAGAGACAACAACATTATTCCAGTTGGTTTTCGCCTGAAGTCACCAATACCAGGAGAAAGAGCTAAACGTATTCTTGAAGAAGCCAGCAAATCTCTGCTCCGATCCCAGATTAACTACCACCGATGGAAGAAATCACAGCTGCTACTAGAAGTTACCCAGAGATATGAAGAGATTAAGGAATACGTACAGGAAGAGGACTATAACCCCATTTTTCAAAAAATACAAAGAACATGCGAAAAGGCCAAAGACAATTTACGACAAAAACACCAGAACAAATTGAACAGACTTTACAGTAAACGACCAACAGCTGAGACAGTCAACAAAAATACTATAATTAACATGTCCTCCCGAACCCTCTCGGAAACAGAAGAACAGCTTTTAGGACGAGGATTAAACTTTGCCATAGCTCCAAAGCATACACCTACTCTAGACATAATTAGTTCTTTAGAAACAACAAGGATCCAGGGACCAGATGCGGAAGAACTTCGATGGAAAGTAAGAACCGTTTTAGAAACAAAACCAAGTAACCCCACTAATATCACTCAAAACGAATTAGCAGCTCTTAAAACCTTCAAAATGATACATCCTATCAAAAATTCTTCCTAGCAGCCAAAGGAAATGCCACTGTAGTCATGGATACATTCACCTATGATGAAAAAATTGACGAAGTCCTTCGTAAAGGCAAATACAGACCCCTTCAATCAAGATCCAACACCCTTAATAGAAAACAAAGTTTACAGGACTTTAAGAAAATATAAAAACTTTCTGACAGACGAAACTAGAACAGCTCTAACACCTCATAATAGTAAGCCTCCACATCTATATGGACTAACAAAAATACACAAGGACAATATACCTTTAAGGCCAATTACCAGCTCCAGGAATGCACCCACGACAGCACCGGCAAAATATCTTTTAAAACTGATTAAACCCTTAGCCGGTAAGTCACCATGCTTTGTAAAGAACTCCAGTCATTTTGTTGAGATTCTCAATAATGTAGAAATAGGACCAAACGATACTTTCGTAAGCTTTGATGTAGAAAGTCTATATACAAATGTACCAATAGAAGAATAGTTAAGCATCATTCGGGCCAAGCTCAACGAAGATGATACCTTAATAGAACGCACCACCCTACCGCTGGATGGAGTGATGGAATTGTTGGAGCTGTGCCTCCGTAGTTCTTACTGGACGATGGACTTCCCATGGGTTCATCGCTCTCTCCAGTGGTAGCAAACATATATATGGAATGGTTTGAGGAACACGCAATTAATACTGCACTAATCAAACCAAAAGTTTGGCTACGATATGTTGACGATACATTTATTGTATGGACAGGTAATGACAAACAACTTAAAGGTTTCTTAGAACATCTAAACTGTCTTCGACCATGTATCAAATTCACAATGGAGAAGGAACAAAATTCGGCTCTCCTTTTCTCGACGTTTTAGTCAAACGAAATAATGGACATATATAATATATATATATATATATATATATATATATATATATATATATATATATATATATATATATATATATATATATATATATATATATATATATATATATATATATATACCTCGTATACAGAAAACCTACCCACACTGGACAATATTTACACCAGAATTCCAATCACTCTAACGAAACAAAGCGAGGATTCATACGTACTCTATATAACCGCGCGGTGACCTTATGCAACAGTAAGGAATCTCTGCAAGCCGAAATAAGTAATATAACTAGGGATCTCAAGCGAAACGGCTACAGTGAGAGATTGGTTAAAGAAACAATCGATAAATATCAAGACAAGACAAAGAACTCTAATTTGAACAAGACTACACAAGACCAAACATTTATGGCTATTCCGTATATTAAAGGAACTTCAGAAAAGATCCGCAGAATAGCGAATAGGTATAACATTAAAACAGCATTTAAATCCCAAACCACTCTAGAATTATTCTTACTAAGACAAGACAGGACAATAATGTTTCGAAAAATGACTGTATCTACCAAATTCCTTGTGAATGTGGTGAAGTATGCATCGGGGAAACAAAAAGACCACTAGAAATTAGAGTTAAAGAACACAAAAAACTAACGGAACGAGATGAAACGTCGAAATCAGGGATTGCCGAACACGCATGGTCAAAACAACACCGTATACAATGGTCGGAAGCAAAAATCATTCATAAAGAAACCCACTGGAAGAAAAGAAAATTTAAAGAAGCTGTAATAATTGCAAACAATCAAAATGTATTTAGCAAACCTAGTGTAGACATTCCGAATATATGGCTGCCGTTGCTAAAACGGGACAAGTCGGTCAAGCTTTGGTGAACAACGGATAGTATATAAAGTCGTAGCTTTTAAAAAATGTTTTAGTTATCACTTAAAAACGGTTGGAGATACATCACTAACCGAAACGTTGTGCATCAATTAACAAATAAAGACAATGGAAGTCCAAGATTTTAGTGTTATTGAAACCGAGGACGGGTTGTTTTACTAAGTGGACAAATGCCAAATATACAGTACAGAAACTGGATGATTTTTGTGTCCAGATGGTGTAATATAGTCTCGCTTCTTTAAGTGGATACATTACATATCCATTTCATGAACCGGACATAAAAATTGTCCAGATAGCAAAATGAAATATTATTACACTATCTGGTTTCACTTCACAAACTGTACATCCAGTTCACGAAATGGACAACTACGCCAAGTGGGTGTGACATATACATACTTAGCAAGATCACGCCATAAAATTTTAATACATTCTAATCCTTTGTTTATAATAATTTTAAAACTTTGATAAGAAAGAAAAAATCGGAGTAATATAAAATAATTAATAATGGAGATACAGTCTTGAGAGTTGAACGTTTTTTTTTTGCAAATTTTCTCATCATCTTGGATCCTTTTTGCAATTTTTGCTATCTCTTATGATTTTTAAGTTTGCATCAAAAATCAAAATGGCATCTTTCTTTTCGTTTTTTGCTAATTAACAATCGCAATTTTTATTGACAGAAAAAATCCCCATAACGCCTTTCTCAGATTCGCATTCCGCGTCAAATGAGCTATCGCTCATCTTTTTCGAAACCTTTTAACTATTTTTTGCAGGAAACGCACTTTTTGACTAAACTATTACATCTATTATAGAAGAATCAACTAGTTCGGCCGTTTGCATATCTTTGGTTGTTTTTGATACCATTGGTTTATTATTTTTTTGTCGGTTGTTTTAACAGTCCAAGGACTGGCTCTGGACCATTAGGTACTCCTTCTACTATTATCGGTATATTTTACATTACAGTCTACAGAATTAATTTAATTAACGCCTGCTTTAACGAACTGTATTTATATACTGATTGTTTACTGATATTTTACCTAGATTAACTTTATTTAGAGAAATGGATTTACATCATAATTATAATAATTATTACTAATTTTGAGATATAGTATATTTAAATTGCTGTTGTTCGGTTCCCTGCTATTATAATTCTCTTTTGTAAGTAACTCTCTTTTATTTGATTAATTAATAAACAACAGATTTTTTTCATACCTATTATTTTGTCTAATCTTTTATTAATACAGAATTATTTGTCAAAATTTGTGTTACCCAATAAAAAGGTGACGAGTGTATTAAATTATAAAAATAATTTATTATCCATGGTTTTTTTAATGTATATTTTATTAATATGCCTATTGTAAAGAAATAATATTTTTATTTCTTTTTTTATTTAAAATTTAATAGTATTATTTAATTTTAAGTTAGTTTTTAAAATTTTTAAAAAGTATCTACATATCTCTCTGTTCTATTTCCAATAGAAATAAGATCGATATTGTTGATTAGTGGAGCCCAAAGTTGGGACGGATCCTTAAAAAAAGTAATCGATTCACTAGTCAGGATCATCGTAAAGAAATCGAATCACCAATATGAATCACGATTTCTTTTTTAAGGAAAAAAAGAATCGAATCCAGAAAATCGATTCCTATTTATCGGATAACGAATCCGGATCATCTTAAGTTTTTATACCTACAAATGGTAACTACGATACGAATGATACTACATAATTCAGATGACTAATCAAGCGTCAAAGATTCTAGCACGAAGCCGTAGCTTCATTTTGAAGCGCTGTAATTCCTAGCCAAATTATTTTTAGGCAATATTCTTTAAATTTGAATTTAATATTTCTGAGAACAACATGAATCCACCCTTAAATGGAACATTTTTTTGAACTGTATTTCAAAACTTGCAATGCTAGTTTTTTATAAGGATTTTAAATGTAATTCTTGACATAACCTCAAGCGACTTATAAATGGGACATCTTGTTGTCATTTTACAGGAAGTGTCACCAGTACCGTTTTATAATTTCTCTGCTTATAGAATATAAGAGTGTATTAAAACTTTTAATTTAATTTTGGATGACACCCTAAATAGAAATAATTAAATGTCCCACTAAAAAGTCCCTCAGGGTTATCTTAAGGATACCAAAAATTATAAAGATCGAGCATTTCAAACTTTTAACATAAATGCAAGTATAATTTATGACCTTTTTGAATACTACACTCCATGGTTACGAAAAAAAAAATGTTTCGTTAAAATGTTGTTTCTCCGTTCCTAAAAAAATTACATATTTTAGTTAAAAATCACATGTTGTGTGTTTCCTTATTTTAAGATCTTAATAGGCAGATGTTTTAAAATGTTTTATTTTAATTTTCGAAAATCAATGTAATGCTGATTAAAAATCTAAGGTAAAAATTTGAAAATTTTAAATGAAAGATTAAAAATAGCGGCTTTTGGCATTACAAACCAATTTGCCTCAAATTCAGGATATAGGGATTTTAGGGGAGGGGTAGGTCAAAATTTGAAAATTAAGAATCCTAAGTGAAAATTTGGAAATTTGAAATGGCGTATTCAAAATGGCAGATATTGGCATTTGTCTTAAATTAAAAATATAAGGTAATCGATTCCTTTTGGAAATAGGATCCTTCAAAAAGGGAATCGAATCCGGATCATTTTATAATTATATAACGAATCCGGATCACGGATCCTATTTTTAAAAAGCAATCGATTCCAGCCTTGGGATCCTTAAAAAGGAATCAATTTTTGAATTCGACTCCAAAAGGATTTAATTCCTACCCAACTCTGTTAGAGCCTAATATTTTTCATATTTGATAGTGGAAACCAAATAAAAAGCTGCATATAACCGGAACTAACTTTTTGATTGCAGTTGTTTACAAAATGTATTATAAAAACATCTAAAAGAAAAATCGCATTTTAAACAATTGGCTTTTCAAATCAATACTAATAAAAAATACACTTCTGAAACAGTAATAAGAAAGTCAAATACAATTTAGCAAAGTGCCTGCGATGGGAAAAGTTGCACATTGAAAAGAAATGTTGATTTTGTCGTCTATGCGAATTTGAAGATATAAGGGTAAAAAAGGTCATAAAAAGATAATATTTATGTTAGTATTTGGCAGTGAAAATGTTATATTTCCGTATGACCCTGTGGCGAATTTTGTAAGTAACGAGGTATCATTACGTCCCATATATGATATTGCTAAGGCGTAAAGTAAAGAGTATGATGAAAGTGTATGAATATGTTAAAAAGATATGTTACAAGTCAAAGAGAATATTTGGTACACCTATTTTTAAAGTGTGATCCAGTGTAACCCGCGTATTTGCAGTGTAATCAATATACAGGGGCGCCTTTTTGATGGGTATTGAGGAAAGTATAAGACATAGAGCAAATCTGATGGCACGTTCTTAACTTAGATTTTCAAAACTGTTGCACAAACACATTCTGCACCCTGAAAGCTATTTTTCCATAGCCACTAGTACGCAAATTTTCATTAATTATAAATTCAAAGCAGCACGAAATAAATTTCTATCTTGCAATCCAAAAAAAGTTAAATAAACAAGTCTAACGAAGCAATATGGCCTCTTAAACAAATGAAAGAATAGCACCAATCAGGGCTTTGCGCACGGGATTCGTGTCGGTCTGACGTGGAGCATGTTATCGCCGGAGAGAAGGGTTGGCCAGCTCGATGCGTCGAGACCGAGAAAAATTTAGTAAGACTTTGAGTTTTTGTTTGTCTGTAAAACATGGTCTGAAAGTGGTTCTTGTATTTCTGAAGATTTACCGAAATATTAAATTTCAGTAAGACCGCTCGCTTGAAAGAAAGAGGGTCTGAAAATTGTTTTTGTATTTCGGGCGCATTACGGAAATATTCTGTTAAATTTCTCGATAAGAATACCAGATTCTTATGGCAGTGTGAATTACTGCCTTCTTTAAGCAAATAAAGTTATAAGTTGTTCAAGTATTTTTTTGTCGAATTTACTTTGATATGAACGTAAGGTTCAAAAGTAAAGTGATTAAAAGAAAAATACAAGAATGGCTTTTAAGTGAAAAAATTGTAAAAAAAGGCGGCCAGTAAATTAATGGGAAAAGAAAAGTAATTAGTAAATGGTAGTTTTCCAGAAATTAGCAGATAGTTAAGGTAATACTTAACTTTATTAATTAGATAGTGAGTCAAGAATTAATACCGGGGGCCCTCAAGATGGTAAATGACTTTTAAATTTGATTTTAAATTTTCTAACTTAATGATAATAAAAAACATTCGTAGTCGTGTCGATACCTAAATAAATTCGCGTTTTATAGACTCTGTAAGACATTTCGATTTTAAAAGACAGTCAGATAAAATTCTTACTGATTTAAAGCAAACTTTTTTCACATATTTTTTGTAAAAGGAAGCTTTGATAAATTTGTGCTTAGTTGGGGTTAGTTGTGGTTGATTTTATTGTCTTTAGAATAAATTATGTTTAAATCTTTTAACCTCTTGACAACTAATTAGTACTGTTTCAGTTAAAAACTAAATAAAAAAACCTTTTTTTTCTTCTATGATTTTAAAGTAAATAAAAGTTTATATCCATTATTTGTCAAAGGGATACATTTTAAGTTTAAAAATTGTTAATACCCCCAATTTACACATCAAAATAATTGTAGTGTAGTAAGCTGTAAATACTTTATAAATAAACTTTGTATATTTATTAAATTCGTAGTTTCTCATTTAGTTAATTTGCACCTACTTGGTTTCAGTTTTAATTTAGCCGGTAACAGAGCATATCGGCATCTACTTATGGTGCTGAGGCATAAAGGATTACGTTTTTCATACAAAAAAAATTGCAACGGTAAAAAAGACCGCAGGTGTCCCATTTAAAAAAATAACTTTCCATTATATCTTTAAAACTGTGACCCGTAAAAAAAATTAGCACGTCCCTTAATTCTACATAAAATTTTACAAAAACTTGCTTGTTACTTTTTTTTCTATCTTTACTTACAATCGAGATAAAAGATATGCAGAATTGCCAAAATTTGAAAAACACCCTGTACTTCCTAGACAAATCAAATTAGCCGCGATCTATTTTGCCTTGTAGTTTTCTCAATTCTGTGGAAATCCATAGAAAAAGCGCCATTCTATACAGGCTGTTTTGCAATTGCCTGCAAGTAACACTGATAGCGAAGATGGTTTCTTAAATTAAAAACCAAGCTTTTTTGAGAGTATTTTTAGAGCGCATAGACAGACTGTAAAAATATTTCCTTTGTTTAAAAGAGCACGACCAAAACCCTAATTAACAGGTCCAAGCATTTTTCCCAAAAATAACCTGTATAATACTATAAATAGAGTCAAAAGGAAAAAAAATATGTTTCTTTTTTTTTTAATTGAAAATGTTGTTTTAAGAACTTTGATAAAAAATTACTTATGATATCTCGAAGGAAAGGTCTCGAAGATCGTAGAAAAATAACTGTATCAAGAATTATTTTGTGCTTGTAATACCTGCATATTCTAAAACTGAAAAAAAATATTTGAAAGCTTATCACAACAACTTAAGGACTCCACTGATCTTAATAAAATTCAGATGCATAACCATGTAATATCTAGATCGAGAATATATAGCTATTTTTTTGTCAACTTCTACATACAAAGGGTGCCTATTAAAAAATTTGCATGACCGTTTTAACGTATCCTTATGAAAAGTGCCTATGATAATAGAAAGAGTAATAATGTTAATCAGCAATTTCTTGTTACGGTACATACAGTGGCTCGACATGAAACCAGGATTTAGTGTTTTTTAACTTTTTTCTAAGCCTATTATAACAACTTTTTTGAAAAATGGTTTGCTTGTTTTTTCTTCTATCAGTCATAATGGGTGCAACTGTTTTTGGAATACATAATTTGCAGCACTTATTTTAAAAAGTTTATATTATTTTAATGTGACTCACTTTGGCACAGACATGGTTGTATGCTAAATATTCAGGTTAGTAATATGACCCGGTTATATTTATGATTTTATTATGTATTTACAATTTTGACATCTTTTCTAATAACCAATAAACCTTTTTGCATTTTCATAGATGTGAGTATTTGGCGCATTTCTTATAAGTGTTATTGTTAACGGCAATTCCAGGTTTTTATTTTTATTACTTAGTTTTACCTCTGTTGACTTTTGTTAGCAATTAAGTTTCTAGTTTTAAAGACGGTTTAATATATCGATTTCTTTTTTCCCATTTGAGATCTGTTTCTGCTGCCATGACCCCAAAATTGTCCTAAAAATGTGGTAAAACTTATAATTATTTATTTATAGAAGGTCACATAGAAGTACCTAATAGACCTTATAATACTTTTGCCCGAATTTTTTTTAACTTAGATCATACTCTTTATCTCTTTAATTCCATATTTGTAAAAGTATACGTACAGTTTAAGTATCAAAACTTTGCCTGCCAAACCAATTGTAACATTTTTGAACAAGCCATTTGGGTCAAACGTTATTAAACATCAAGCTACATCTTAAAACATAATGGAGCAAACTTTGATTAAATGCCTTTCACCAATATCAGGTGGGCTATTAATAATAAAAAGGTATTTTTTATGTTAAAGTTAAATTGGTGAATTAGTATTATATTTTTATTTTTAGCTAGTGATTAATATCTTGTTGTGTATGATTCTATAATTTATATTAATTTATTTGGTGGATTTTTTACCATTTTAATTATTACACGTTTGGTGTTTTAATAAAATGTATTCAAGCATGAAATTAAATAAATGTTATTGGGTGTAATAATTTGTTTAGTATGTTCAGAAAACGTATTTGATTGGTTTTTTAATGGTAAAACGTAAATAATAACTTCTTTGAATCTTTCTTGTTTACTTTGAATTTCTTGAACTTCTTTTAGTTGGAGCAATATTGTGATTAGTGGTATAGTTTGGTTTTTTCCTAATGTTTTACAATTATGTAGACTCTTTCATTAAAGTAGGTTTAAACATTTACAAAAAAAAATATATTTTATTAAATAATAAAATTGGTTTAATTGAGGCAATTCTTTTTTATTTTAAAATATCTAGTTTTTGGTTTTTTGTAATAGCATAAAAGTAAAGTGTAAACAACATGCAGCAACTCTTAAATGGCTTATTTTAATTAAACAACCAATTGGTTGCCTAAAATGTTTTTAAAGGACAATCAGTAAAGTAATTACCGTATATTGAAGAGGTAAGAGGCCATTAGAAAGCAGAAGTACGAGTAAATGAGATATAACGAATGTTTATTATTTTAAAACATCCAGTAAAAAAACTTATTAACAAAGGATATAAATACTTAAAACAATTTGATCAACCTTATTCACCAATAGTTGGTTAATAATTAAACTTAAGACCCTTGTTCTTTTCGCTAGAACCGGAATTGACCAATTAACCAATATTGTGAAAGAATTGAATAATAAACTATTTAATGTCCTTTTTTTTAAATATTTTTAAATAAACACTTAATGTATTATTAACTGCGTCTACTATTTCAGAGAAAATTATGTAAACTAATTTTAGTATAAATAGATTTTATTTTAAAATTGTTGATTAGTAGAACTATTGTTAATCCACCCTATTAAAAAAAGAAATTACAATATATTTTATTTAAAAACAATGTTTTAAATTAAGGTTGTCATTCAAGCTGTGCGTGTCATATAAAAGAAAGGTATGTAAAATAATTTAATTTAAAATATATACTACAAAGCCGAAAACCGTTAATTTAATTTGGCTTACAAGATATTACAGCACGGGTTTTAAATTTTAATTGTCTACAAAAGCTCAATTAGAAAATAAAATTTCTAACAGAGACTTATATTTTAAAGTATTTTGTATATAAAGTAAGAGTGGAGCATAAAATTTAAAAACTAGATTAAACTTTTTTAAGAGCTTTTAGTTTAATCTTAGTTTTATGTATTAAAATATAATTTTAAATTTACGAGAAAAATACATTAAAATTTTAGAACTAACAATGCAGGCATATTTAACAAATGTCCTAATATTTAAATTTAAACCGAATTTTCGGTCAAAAAATAAAATAGTAAGTTTATTATATTTAAAATAAATAAACTGTAAGAAACCCTTAACAAATAGTACATATTTAAAAAACATAAAAGAATATATAATGGCTCTAATGTGAACAACTTTTACTACTGTTTTGTGTAAATAAAGTTACTCTTTTAATAATAGCATTTTAAAAATGTTTTATTGACAAAAATATACTGTAAAAAAACTAAACAAAAAAACCTAAAAATCCATTTTTTGATTTTTTAAATTTTAATATAGGAATTGCTTTGAAGAAAAAAAATGTTATCATGTTCTTTAAAATGGTTTTAGGGTAAAAGTGTTAAAATTTGTAGTAACCGAGATATGAGTTTTAAGTGGGCTACTCTCATTTTTTTTTTCAATTTTTATTGTTTTTCTTTGAACTTTGTTCTATAACTTTTTTCCTTGTTTTGCGACCTTTAAAATGGTGCCTGGTTAGAGTATGTAGATTTAATAATAACTGAGATATGACATTTGCAAGTTGACTAGTCTAAACTAGGGTTGAAAAACTTTGAAACATGCAATAAAACCCATTTTTACCCTTAAACCTTCTGCGACGCAACTTTTGCTTAAAAAATAGCATGTGAATGTACCAAGGAATGTAAAGAAAACTATGACTGCAGAATTTTACAATTAAATTGCTCTTGCTCCCTGTTCTGCAAAAAATGTATTAGTATTAATTGTGATAACGATGATATAACTGAATTATCAAAAAAGATTTTTAAGCAGATGCTAATGAAGGATTTAATAATAATATGGAAAATCTTTAAAATAAATTAAATTTAGAAATATAAAAAGTTTAGTCAGCAAAACAAATATTTAGTAAGAGGTTTCCTATAAAGAATAATTTAATTTAAATCTCGCGTAAGTTTTTCTTAAAAAGTGTTTTATAAAATACTAATGTCATATATTAATGAAAAATAGTTTAAATAAAAAAAATACTTGGTATTACACTAAAGATGTGGCAAAAATAGGAAAAAGTACTTTATCAATAAAATTTTAAAATTAAAGATAAGAAAAACAATATGTATTACAGTTGCTATTAATCCTACACAATTTTTTTCAGGCTTCGTCTTTAAGGTCGTAAAATAAACCTACTTTTCATGCCATATTATATATAACTTAACTTATAGAAAAAAGGGTTCTGGGACAAAGTTTAAAGAAAAACATTAAAAATTAGAAAAATACGACGAGAAAAGCCCATTTTAAAAATTCATATCCGAGTTAATATAAATCCTAGAGACATTGAAAATAAACTAAAATACCTTTACCTAAATTCACGTAAAAAAAACCTATGGAGCAAAATTTAAAAAATAAAAAAAATACATTTTTTCTGTCTTCGCTTGGTTTTTTTGAATTTGTTTTTACCATTTTTTTATTTAAAAGGTGGCATTTTAATAAAAAAAAATTTTAAATAATTGTTTTTTTTTATGTTACACATTTATAATTTGGCCAAATTAGTTTTTTTAAAGTTAACAAGGATATTTTAATCAATAGTCTTCCCAGTTTTTCTATGTATATGAAATGATTTATTTTCCTCGCAGTAAATGTAAAACACTTGGCTATGACGGTCAATTATTTCTAATTCTATAGGATATATCCCTATTTACGACAGTTTGACGTAATAATGTGCATTGCATTATTGGTGTCCACTCATTGTTGTTTGGTTTGACAATAAATAGAGATTTACTCGATATCCAGTAGAATGAAATTTCTAGAACCAAAGTTCCCTTAGCATTGTGAATTTCAGCTTTTGTTAAATTTGACCTAGTTGGGTAATTTTACTTCTAAAGTGGTCACCGAAATATCTGATGTGTGAAATTCTCCCTACAAGTAATTTTAGTTTTGTAGTTTTAAACAACGATTTACATTAACAAATTGAATAATTTCTTACCAAATCGGGTTTTAGTTACAAAACAGCCAAAATATGAACTGGAAAACACATTCCAAAGTAAACAACGAAACACCATTTTATTACACGTAATAGGTCATTAGTCATTAGAAACAACTTTACGTTAAGTTATTTAGTTATAACCATGGGTTTATATATTGTTTAAATTTTCACTCGAAGTTTTCTTCGCATATAGTTTATTACCTGAGAAGTATAGTTAGTTTATCAAGGAAAAAAAGGATAGATAAAACAGGTGGAAATGTTAAAGTGCTAAGAAGAAAGGTACTGGTGTAGTAAAAAAGGTTAGAGTGAGACAGAAAGATTAATGGAGCAATACTTAGGAGAGAGAGGAACACTAAACAGTTCCAGGCCTGTTATTTTGTATGTAAATTTATGATAGAAACAAGGTATCAAGTGCTATTGAAGAGTTCTTATGTGAACGGACTATTTGTACTGCAAAAATAGTCTTGTAAATGGAAATATTGAACAATTTTACAATATGAAGATGCAAAAAGATATTCACAGATCGTGCTATAGTTTTGACTATTTATGGTGTTGTTTTTTAAATAGATGTAGGTAGGTCATTTTTAAGAAAATTCCTTTTTTTTAAGAATTAGCTCTATCTAAAATCTCAGCCCCACCCCAATCTATCATGTGACTAGTATTAATATCATGTTGTGACAGAGCGCACGAAGGAATTGCTCTGAAGCAATCACTTTTGTGGAAGGTAACACGACCTATAAGACTCCTGAAGGTCTAGCCAATATAGCACATAAAATATCCCAAACAGAAGATTGTATAAATAATATTACTAGAGTTGATAGAGCTGTTTTTGTTTTAGCTAAGTTTATTAACGGTTTTAAGTTGTTTTTTTACTATTTTAACTTAAAAAGATTTAACAATGTTATCTAGTTTGTAGATTAAATTTTCAACAAAAGGTAAAAAACAAAAACAGGTTGAATTATTTTTCGGAGTATTGTGAGAGTTTGAGGGTTAGTTGATATTTTGCGTTGGGTTTGACTGTAATAAGCCAATGTGAGGTTTATCACAAGTTGGAATCCAAGAGACTGTGGTTGGAAAAGTGGCGTAATAAGATTGTTTGGGATGCTGTACTGAGTACTAAAAAGAAATTAATTGACTCTTAAATAAGTTTAATGAGTCATTCCTGTAATCAAAATAAATTAATTTAAATAATCTAATTTTCAGACCCCATAACAAGTTAATTTTTGTTATTGGAGGATAATAGAAATGAAAATCTATAAACCTGTTGGAACAAGAGGTTTTTCATGTACCATATGGTTTTGAGTACATTGTCATTTGTTCGCTTCACCGGCTTGTTTAGGATGAGGGCGCTATTGTTGGAACAGCTCTTGAACTCTTTAAATCATACGAACAATATATTTAATTTACAGTAGAAGAGAAAATCAACAATAGCGTTCCTTTCTTATACATGGTAGTAAAGAGAATAAAGGATAATCTACTAAAAACCATATGGTAAAGAAACCTTATTGTTCCAACAGGTTCATAGGTTTCCATTCATATTATCATCCTAAAACATGTTTTTTTTGTTTTTGTGTATAAAGACTAGAACATTTAAATTAACTTATGCTGATTACAGGAATAAGTCATTAAACTTGCCTAAGGGAATTATAGTAGAGAAGTCAATAAAAAAATTCAGTTCTCAGTACAATATCCCAGAAAACATTATTTTACACACAACCACAGTCTCTTGAATCCCAACTTAGTGATAAACCCTTATATTGGTTTATCATAGCCAAACACAACGCAAAATATCAATAAACACTTTCACATGAGCAAGTGCGTTATCATAAAAGGGCTACGGAAAATGAATGAATTTAACCTAAAAAAACACAGTTTCAATCACCTTAAAAAAACTCTACGAGATTCCAATGGTTAGTAAACATCTAGGATCTTAGTTAAAATATTAATCCCTGTTAATAATTTATTCATATTTTGTGAGGTTATTCGAGTCATTTGGTTACAATTAAAACTTCAATACGAGGTAGGGATCACACTAATCACATTCCTTGCACTTTTTTTTGGTCTAGGATGTCAGAAACATCCCGTGAGCATTTTTTTAGAATTTTTGTACGATATTTCATTTTTAATCATATCT
>JAHBCN010017184.1:18725-31806 GCA_019359885.1 Listronotus oregonensis | reverse complement strand
ATACAGAAGGGCCCTTTGAGAAAAAATTTTTTGATTAAAACAGTAAAACTTTTTCCACACTTTTACAAAAAATTGGTTAAAAAGCTTTAAAAAAACACCTCGTAAGTATTCATTTACCGAGTTTTTGACCCAATGCAGTAAGTACATTTTTAATATTGTAACCATAATTACTGACGTTTCCTTGCAAGTGTTAGACAATATTATGGTTTCAAAAACACTAAAATCTTGGACTTCCATTGTCTTTATTTGTTTATTGATACACAACGTTTCGGTTAGCGATGTATGTCCAACCGTTTTCAAGTGATAACTAAATATTCTTAAAAGCTACGAAATTATGCGTAAAGAAATAACCCACTGGAAAGAAACAAAATTTAAACAGGCTATAATAATTCTAAACAACCAAAATGTATTTAGCAAGTCTAGTATCGACATTCCGAATATCCGGAAGCCGTTGCTGAAGCGTGAAAAATCGGTCAAGCTTCGGTGAACAACGGATAGTATAAAAGTCGTAGCTTGGACAATGGAATTCAAGATTTTAATGTTATTCACACTTACTAACTTTTTGAACCAATGCAATACGTTTTTTTCTTAATGTGTTTTTGACAAACAGGTTAAAGTACTCTATTTTTAAATAAACAAATGAAAATGGCATTTATCCACTGATTGAAAATCAAAAGTGTTTCAATCCGGATTAGCAACGCTTGGTATTTTATTTACTCCGCTTTCATCCGAGATATGTATTGTAACTTACCTCCGGTAGCCGCTGTCGATTAGGCGTTGTGAATTTGAGTGGTTAGCCCCTTGTCCCCGGGAAAAAATTAAATTTGTATTTTTCTTGCTGATAAAAGTGGGAAAACCCGCAAAACCTGTTTGATTACTAGTTTCTTAAAATCGCAGTTTAAATATTTTGAAGTAATATTTTGGACTACTTAGCGAATTACCTGTAATTGTCCAATTTAAATTTAGTAATTGGACTATAAAACTCCAAACTTTTGTATTACTTCGATATATATACAAAATGTCCGCGGATGTGGTTAACAAGAGGACAAATGGACCAAAAATTCGAAGATATATATATATATATATATATATATATATATATATATATATATATATATATATATATATATATATATTTTTTGGGTGCTCCCGTACATTGCACAAATGAAGGAGTCATAGCTTTGCGCGAACCGATCCTACGACCCGTCGAATGTCTGTGGAGATCTTAAAATTTAAACAGCGGTAAAAAATGCCGTTAAAATTGTGATTAGGTGTAAAAAAAGGTATTTTTATCCGCTGTAAAAATGTTTAAAAATTATCAAGTTATGTTTATTATACGTTTTAATTAATAATACAAATCTGAATCATTATTATTATTACTAGAATAAGAGGGAAGGTACAATGAATAAGGATCTAGTTATTAGTGGTTTTAAAAAAACCATAATAAAAATGATTTGTAAAGGTTATCTGACCAACGATTATTATTTCTATCTAAATATCAAAACTATAGAAAGTACAAGTGTAAAACTTATTTTAGATTACTGTAAATATGTACTATAGTTTTGTGGCGGATTCATGTTTTGATATGTTTTCTGTGGGAGTATTCTCCCTAAAATTTTCTAGAAAATGGGACCACTTCGGTCTAGGTCCCGGGGTATAGCAAGCTAAGACTGCTTAGCCCTATTGACCCCTATAAACTTGCAAATCGCCTGCAACAAAAAAGAAGAAAAACCCCCCCAAAAAATCAAAAATAATAATCTATTAAATAATAAAACGTTACGGTGGCAGTTATTATATTTTCTTGCTACTGGTGGAGCCAAGGCGGATCAGGTTTTTGATGATAAACATTTGACGGTCGCTTATACCTTTTTTTTCAACGATAAAATTTCCTTTTAAAATATGTCGGCAAACGCTTTAGTTTCAAGATACAGGGCATTTTTTTAGGTCATCAATATGTTTTTTATAAATGAAATTGTACAAGGTGAGCCAACCACAGAGTAAAGTTCATTTTCTCATTTGTTTTGAGAATTACAAAAAACGTTAAATACAAAAGTCTTAGAGAAGGTTAAGATACATAGTTTAAAATTATTTTTAAAAATACCGGGTTGTTTAAAAAACGTGAAAAAAGGGGCATAGGTTTTTTTTTAAATTGAACACCCTGTTTTTTAATTTATTTTTAGATTCTACACGATATTCTCCAAATTTCTTGTTAATAATGTTATACACCTAAACCGAAACCTAGTAGTATTTTTTTTTTTTTTTTTTTTTTAATATTAGTTTTTACTTTTATAAAAAATTGAGAGTACCGTCATTGTTTCTAAAGGCGAAATACTAAGAAGGCTAATGGTGGGTTAAGGAAAAAAATCAAATTTATTAAGTCATATGTCATTATTGTTTTTTAGGTCAAGAAACTTAAAAATGATATTATTTTTTACATTGGTTCTTAATGGATTTTCATCTTTTTTTATTTGTTATATAAAAACAGAACTTAGCCTTATAGTGGGTATTTGTTTAATTTTACAAAAGTTGTGTACACTGTAAATATATTTTAATGTATTTTGATCTTAAAGAATATGATGTAATTGCTCGTTTCTATTAGTTTGTCTCACGTAAACAGGTAAGTATGTTTATCCCAAATAAAGCCATACAAATTGTTTGGATTTTTTATTATTTTTTAACCGTTACATAAAACAACATAAAATATAATCTTTTTAAACAAAAAATAACTGAAAAGAAAGCTTCTATTATTCGGAGAATACCGAAAATAATAAAAAAATATAAGAAGAAAAAGTTTTGAGATACTAGAAAATCGTTTTAAGAAACATATTGTTTAAGATTTGTCTCCATTTCTTTCTGTTGTTGTTCGGTCAGATTTTTTAAGGGAGGTCTTGCCAATCCAACATTAATGGGGGTAAACAGGTTCATGGCGACTTTCATTGTAGGTACCCAGGCACCTAAAACAAGGGGAAAACCACCTGGGATTATCACAAAGCTAGGCATTAAACGAAAAACCCCTTATTTCTAGTTTGCGGTCGACGATCTGTGATCTGTCAAAACATACTGTCATTTGTATTATATATTATAATTTTTTTTTTAATATTTATAATCTGTGATTTATATTTATGATTCAAATTCGACTGTTTTACATTTTTAAATTTTTGGTAATAAATAATTGAATTGAAATGTAATAATTGGGTTTTTTAAATGTTGTGTGCCAAAATTTTTTAAAGAACACTGAATGGAAAGCGTTTTTTTTCCCAGGAATTTACCGGTGAGTTTGCGATTTAGAAATTCCTTAACTCAATTTAATTTTTGGGATACCGGGTTTTTTTTTTTTTCTGATAATACACATTAAAAAACGAAGAAAAGTGTTACTGTTATCAAAAGAGGAATTTTCGGCAACAAAAAAATTTCATTATGGAATAGACAAAATAGTTATATTTGTGAAAATGCAATTACCTTACCTATAGGTTTTAAAAAATTTTTTTTAGATTTCTATTTTGAATGTAAATAAGAAAAAAAACAGAAGGGCCAAATACAAAACCAAGCATCAAAAACCCAAGTGACACAAAAAAAAACATTTAATGGGAATTTTTAAATAACATTATGTAATATAATGTTGTTTTATTTATTGTTTATGGCAAAAGAGTCAATTTTTTATTTTACATTAATTTTAAGTAAAATAAGCAATTGCGGATTATCGCAAAAATGAAATTAAAACTTTAAAAAATCGGGGGCCCCAATCGATTTTACCCCAAAACGGGGCTAGTCGAACTAAAAAGACCCATAAAATAGAGTTCCCCCTCTTTTTTTTTTTTAAATTTTTATAGATAATCTATGAAAGACAAGAATTGCCGCACAGCAGAAAAACAAGGTTGATAAAGTGGGGGAAAAAAGAAATTCGGTACTTTTTTTCAAAAAAAAAATAAATAAAATTCTAATCAAAGGTTAAAAAAAACTTTTTTTCGCAAATTCCAAAATGATTTTTTTAACAAAGTGTCCTCCTTGGGGCCAATGGAACCTGGTATATATTTGGGGTGGGTTCTACGTCTCACTTTCAAGATAAAAAAGATTAAAAATCCTAGCTAGTTTCGGGCCATTTCATTATTTTTTTTTACTATTATTTTGTGAAAATATTTTTGAGTATTATTATTACTGATAATCTGGTACATTAAAAAGATACCCTTGAATAGGGTGACCAGATGTCCTATTTTTCGAAAACAAGTCCTCTTTTGGATGCCAAAATTTTTGTCCGTTATATATCCGCTTTTATAGATTAAATGTTTTTTTTTTACTTAATATAAAAATATTTTAATACTCTAAATATCATCAGTTACCTAAATTATAACGAATATAAATTTTAAGTATATTTTATACAAGTTGCTTGTCCGCACTATTTTTTGAGTCACGTTTATCTTCACTGTTGTTAATAGTTTTATTACTCACTTAGTTTATTTTATCGGCAATCTTTTTTATAAGTGTTATTATTAACAATTACAAAATCATCTATTAATAACTCTTATTAATTCTTATAAATCTTATTATAATATACACGAAACAAAATACTGACTCTATAACTTTGTCACTCAAATAACAGTTATTAAATCAATGCATTAATAGCTCCTATTAATGCTCCTAAGCAATGCAACTCCAAGTTGGTTGCCTAAAATTAAAGTATATCCCGCAAAAAATTAGAAAATCATAATTATAATTTTTACAATTTAATAACAAACAGATCGCCAAAAAAAGATTGTAACCAACTCGGACATTATTTGGCGATTAGCGATCTCAAACCTTAACGCGCTCGTCAGGCTCACGAGTTAAATGGCCTCGTTCATTAATACCATTCTTCGTTAAATACTAACCAAAACTAACTAGTTTATTTTATACAAACTTACCGTCCTTGGTAATAACTTTACATGCAGCAGTAAGTTTCTCTTGCGTTTCTCTAGCATCTTTGAGTCTGTTTTCTTCTAAAGCTTTAATAATTTTAATGGATAGACCAGGAACTATATTAAGAGATGTGGCGATGATTGAGTCAAACCCGACTGAGAAGGCTGGTTCGACTAGCTGAAATAACATAAAAAACATGTTATACAGGGTGAGTTTTTGAAAGTGTTACAGTGCGCGTTTTTTACACTTTTTGCCAAAATTATATAGCAATCAAATAATTAATAATTAGTTATAGAATAGAAAATGAACTTTAATAATCCGTTCCCTACATTCAAATCGGACAATTACAATTAAAAAAAAAACTTCGCATTCAGTCTAAAAGAAATATAGCATTTACCGTTTTTTTTTTAATAATTGCACGGATTTTGGTTTTTTAGGTTCTATACACTTTTTTTAAAAGATGGTACTGATGGTTTTCTGTTAAATATTTTGAGAAAAGAGTTCATTTAATTTATATCCCACATTGTTTTGAAAACAGTAACTATTAAAGTTTGTCACAAAAATATCTTATAAAGATTGCAAATAATTCAAAAATATTTTTGGGGGTACTTTTAGGCCTCCAAATAAGGTTTGTTTACCTTCATAGGCCTTTAGTTCGCAAAACAATGTAGGTTTTTCACTTTCAGAAGAATTACAATAGTTTACACAAATGGCACAAGTGTGTTTTGAAAGACATTTTTTAAAAAGTATCCACCAACATAACCCATTGCCCTCTTCAGTTTCTAAGTTTCTATAATGGTAGTTTGTAGTTTTAATATGGAGTGCATATTTTTTCCTGTGTTTTTGTTAAAAATGATCCTTCTTTTAAAAGGTCAGGGGTAATCGTTAATAAAATATGGAAAACTTCTTCTAATGTGTTTCCACCTTTGTAGGGGGCAAAGGATTTTAACGCGAATATTTTTAAAAGCTCTACAGAACTGAATGGCTGTTGGATTTCTTGCATTTCCACAAGCATTTCTAATTTGACCGAAATAATTTTAAGACAGTCCTGATTTAAATGACGAGTTAGTAAAAATCGGAAATTGTTTTTTTAATTGTTTCCATAACTGTAAAACTGATAAAATAGTTAGTATCCATTTCCATCCATATATAAACTTATGTGTATTAGTAACATTTTTTATTTCTGTTCAAAACTTTTAAATTAAAAAAGTGTCCATTTTATTTAAAAATGTAATCTGTTCTAGAGTACCCATAAAAGCTTTACATGTTTTTAAGTTACTAGAATTTAATAAGTCGAATAGTTTATAAATTTCTTCAATAAAGTTAGCAGTTATCTTAACTTCTTGCAGTAGCTTTTCAAAATCTATATAGGTATGTAAAGCAACTGCAACCGAATAGCTAAATATCCGAGTTGCTAATTTAACTTTCATTTTTTTTTTTAATTATTTGGGTTTAGGTGTTCATCTGTAAGTTTTGGTGCTAACCTAAATTGTTTAAGTTTGTCAAGATTATACATGGTTTCTAAGAAGCTTTATCTGTTGTTATTTCTTAATGATTTTAATAAATGCGGCACATCAAATAAATAAAAAATGGGTGATTCGTCAACATAAAAATATGGTTTTTCAGCACTTAGTTTAAAGAAACTCTTTAATAATTTATAAAAATATTTTTTACTGCCAAGATGTTAAGACCTACTGATTTTAGTTTTCAAATCGACTCGAATATTATTTCTTTCAAATCATCAATATTATATAACGTAATTTCTACAAAAGCGCTTCCGCTAATATAAATTCACCATTCCCTCAGGACCAAAAGGGTCAAAATAATCGTTCCTGCAAAAATAAACCCCCGGGTCCCCCGGGGTTTGGTGCCCCAAAAAAAATTTTTTTGGCACCTTTAAGTAAGCAGGGGGCCTTTAAAAAAAATTAAAGAAAGTTTGGAAGGGTGGCAAAAGGGCCCCCCCCTTAAAAATAACCCTAGGGGCTGGGGGGGGGGGTTTGGGGGGGAAAAAACCCCCCAAAAAAACCCAAAAAAAGGGGCAAAAAAAAAAACCTTTTAAAAAAGATAGGAATTCTTTAAAATTTAAATTTTTTTTTTTTTAAAAAAAAAAAACCCGGAAAAAAATTTAAATTTTTTAAGAAACCCTTAATTTTTAAAAAAAACCTCCCGTGGCTCGCCTTTTAAATTTTTCCCTCAATATTTTTTAAGAGGGGGGCCCTTTAAAAAAATTTTTTAAAGTAAAACCGGTTAAAAAAGTGAACCGGTTTTTGGGTAATAGGGCCCGGTGCTTTTTTTTAATTTTTGGGTGATTCCCTTTTAAACCTTTCTGGGTTTTATTTTCTTTGGTTTAACCCAAAAATAGGTATTATTGAGGTTTTTAGGGTATTATCTTAGGTTCATTCAATAGTAGAAGCTAATAAATGTGAAAAAAGTTGTTATTAAATTTAAAATTATTAAATTTTAGAGGTCGCTATTTTATAATAAATTATAAATTACATTATTACAAAAAGACTTTAAAAACCCAATATTTTTATTTTGTTTATTTACTTCCATAAACATAATATAGAGGAAAAAAGCTGAACAAATAACAAACAAATCAACAAAAAAAAGAAAAGCTGGCAAATATAAACATAAAAATAAATTGGGGGATGATAACAGTAACTTTAAAAAGTTATAAATTATTGGAAAATTAAAAAACTTATAGTTTTTTTTTTAATTATTTATAAAAACCCATTTTACCCATCTCGTTTTTTAAATTTTGGGGAAAAAAAGTTATTAAATCTTTTTATAAAATTTTTTTTAAAAAATTTTTTTTTTCTAGGACTTCCGTTTTCTCAAAATTTCAAAAAAAAAACTTTTTTTTTAATTTTTTTCACTCCTTCCCGGGGGTGAATTAAAAAAAAATTACAGTTCGTTTTTAGTTTCTTCAAAGTAACTTAATAAAAATTCAAGTTTTAACCTCAAATTCGTATTTCACGACTTATTTTTTGGATGGGCGCCATAAAAAAAAAAAAAAAGGATAAATGCTACGATTCAAAAAACTTGTTTTTTATGTATAGATAAAGAAAAAAACTGGTTTTATTTGCCTTTAACAACTTTAAATCTAAAATCAATATTTTATTCCAACCATAATAAAAAATACTTCTGTTTATACATACAGATTGATTAATAAGAACGTGGGGTCGACGTTGTATTGCGATTAAAAATTATTATTTTATTCTTTAATTTTCAAAAAAAATCTGTCCTTATGTCAAAAAAATTTTACTATAATTCGGTGTAAGTTACCCACCGTAGAAAAAAAACTCATTTTAAATGATTAAACAGTACAGGTGTGAAATTTTCGGTAATTATTTACAAGTGAGGGTCAACCCTATTTTTGGCCATATCTAGGTAAAAAAATTAACATTTTATTATTATTATTATTTATTTTGCTTGTTTTTACGGTGCATTTATAATAAAAAATGTCGTTAAAAGGAAAAAATAAACATTTTCATGCTTTTTTGCCTTTAAAAGTAAAAAAAAAAATATTGGTTTTCATATTTTTGGATAAAATTTCTATTTTATCTTTTTTTAATGTTTTTGATATAAAAACGAACAATTTGAAAAAAAAAATGATTAAAATAGTTAGTTTTTCAACTAAAAAATCAACTTTGAAATTTCAAAAAATCAGTCTCGCCACTAGATGGCGGCGAAAATGTTGGTTTTCATATTTTTGGATAAAATTTCTATTTTTTTTTATGTTTTTAATATATTTTAATATATAAAAACAAACAATTTGAAAAAACTAACCACAACATCATTTTTTTAATTCTTTGTTTTTAAACGTAGATTGCAAAAAAATAACAATAAGCATGAAGACAATGAGAATAAAAGTTATTTAAGTTAATTGAAAAATAACGTTTTTTGAATATTAAAGGATTTTTAATTGAAATAATAATTTTTTGATATTTTTTTTATCATCACCATAAATCAGCCGTAAAAACAAAGATTAAAAAAAAAAAATATGATTCACCAATTCATCTATTTTTTATAGCCAAAAATAGGGTTGACCCCACTTGTAAATAATTACCAAATTTTTAATTATAAGGTATTTTTGTTATTAAGAAATATTTTACATAATATTACACTTTTTCTACCTACCGTACCTACGTAGTAATAAAATACACATTCCTTTAGAGCGCTTACGTAAAAAATGTGTAAAGTAGTGTACACTATTTCCGGATAATAAACAGACCTAAAATCTCTCTCTAATGCTTAAATTATTTCAGGAAATTTTTCAAAGGAATGCTTGAATTTTACACCCCAAATTTATTTTTTAAAAAAACCCCCAATTTTTTTAAAATTTTATCCTTTTTTTTTTATCACGAATCTTGTCAAATTTTGTCAGACATTTTTTTGTTTTTTTAACCCCCCTGGGTAACCTAAAACAAAACTTTCCAAAATTTCCCTTTTAAAGATTACACCCAAATTGAAAGAATTATGGAAAAAATTTTTATTTTTACGAAAAAAATTTTTTTACCTTTTTAAAAATATTTTTAATTAAAAAAAACAACAAAATTTTTTTATTTTTATTTTTTAAAAAAAAAATTTTGGTTTAAATTTTATTTTATACCCCCAAAAATTAACCTACTTAATAAATTAAAATTATTTTAATTTTTCCGATTGAAATTTAAAAAAAAACCATTCGTTGTTTGGCTCCCTGGGAAAAAAAAATTCTAAAATTTAAAGTTTTTTGAATTTATAAAAAAAAATAATATTTTTGGAATTTTTTTGTGCTTTTTTTTTTTTAAAAAAATTTTTAAATAAAGGTAAAAAATTTTTTTATTAAAAAAATTTTTTTTTAAAAAAATTGGTTTTAAATTTTCTTTTTTTAAAGGGGGGGTTTTTTAAAAAATTTTTTTTTTTGAATTCCCAAAAAAAGGGGGGCCGTTATAACTCAAAAAACAAAGGGCCCGGGACAAAATTTACTGCAGATTCGGATCGGGGCCCCCCAAAAAACCCCCGAATACAAAATTTTTAATAAAATCGGCCGTGGGCCCGGTAAGTAAAAAATTACCAAAAATTCGACATGAGCTTTTAAGAAAAAAATCCACTAATTAATTTTCTTTGCTAGCTAATTAAAAGAAAAAAAATCCCAAAAACTTAAAGGATAACAACTTTTTTTATATGTAAAATAAAATTGTTTAATTGAATTAAAGTAACAGGTGAAAAATTGAATGATTTTTTTAAAAATAATTCTTGTAGGTATGTGTAAAAGATTAATCGGTCTCAAAAAAATGGCTGACTTACCAGTAGTCTGTGCCGTCTCTTTGTCATCTCTAACTTTATGTGCAATTACAATCGCCAACAATCCAGCAAATACATTAAGACACACAAAAATTACTGGGGACATCTTGAAAGAGATCAGTTCTACACCATAAACAGAAAAAAAAGAAAATCTTTCGCTGCTCTCAGACGCGAGTTACGATCCCAAACTTAAACCGGTATAAACTAAACTATGGTATTTACCCAGTGGAGGGGATAGGCTATTTCCATAAAAAAAAAGTTGTAAATTGTGGTGCGTAGAGTGCCAGGGTGATACAATTGTACCACATGTGGTACAGTCCATTTATGAAGGACCGGCTACGTTGAACTTTTAGTCCAGTAAATGAAGGGACAGAGCTGTAAATAAATCTGACATTTTTTCCCGGGGGAATTTTAGCTTTCGGGGATGCTCGAGCAAAAAAAAATTTTAAAATTTTTAACTGGGGGGAAAAAGGGTAAAAAAGCCCCTTCAAGGCCCGAAAAGGGGTTTCCCCCAATATCCGCCAAAATATGGAATTGGGGAATTTTTGTTTATACAAAAAATAAAGATCGCCTTGTATTAAAAAAAATTCCCTGAAATTTTTTTTTTGAAAAACCGATAGTTTTCGAGAAAACGGGCCCAAAAAAATCTCTTCATATCAGCTTTCATTTTACCGCAAAAAAGGGGCTATTTCATGGATTAAATTTATAAGGGGGCGGGCAAATTGTCCCATTACTCGGGCAATAATGTACATTTTTTGATCATTTAAAGTTTATCGAAATGGGAAAACTAGTACATATCATTGCATATGAGTTTGGGTCCATTCTGATTTTTTTAGAACAATAAAAAAAGCGGTCAAAGTTTTTTTTTTACAATATTTTGAGAGTATCTCATTAATTTAAAGATATATTTTGAAAAAATGGTTTGTTATTAAATTTTTTTTATATAATGAGACCTTAGCAAGTGTTCAATGATCCCAGAAAATTTTCTTCACCATCTTCCTTGCGTTTTGATAAAAAATTGTTTTGCCGATGTGGATTTTTTAGCCATTTCCGGCTATCTATCCAGTGGGAAATGTTATGGATATTTCAACGGCCGTTGTTGCGAAAAAAATGGTAGGGACCATTTTTGTAGATTTTTGGGGGGTTTTTCATTTTTTTCTGAACAAAAAAAAAATTTTAATTGCGTATTTTGGCAGATATTCGAGGGAAACTCATTTTTTTGGGGGGTTTTATTTTTAAAATGGGTTCCCACGTCGGAATCGTGAAAAAATTTTTTTTTAAAAAATTTTTTAATATAATACATAAAAACCCCCCCTTAATTGGTTTAAAAAAAACTTTGAAATTTTTACTTATGATCTTTCTAGGGGCTTGAATTATTTTAGAAGAAAAATACATAATTACCTCCGAATTCTTTACAACTGCATGAATGGCTTATCTTACCCTTTACTTCAAAAGTCACATACGCTTTAGGTGCGCTTTTTTTTTTTTTAAGGAGTAAAAAAAAAACCCCTTTTTTGAAAAGAATTGAAAAAAATTCGGATTTAATTATTGTATTAATTCAAATCTTGTTTACTTTTGTGTTTTAATATTTATGTGTTCTTTAACATAAAAAATTTAAAATTTTTTTCAATTTTCAATCCTTTGAAACCCCCCAAAACCTTTAAAATAATACCTTTTTTAAAGATAACATAAAAAAAGTTTTAGCAGGTTAAAAAAATTTCAATTATGTATTTAAATAAAAATGTTAATTTATATTCCGCCTATATAAAAATTTTTTATTAAATTGGGGAAAATTTCAACCCTTAAACCCCCCCTTTTTTAAAAAAAAATGAATTAAAACATATTCGTAGCGATTTAAAACATTTTTGTGTTGATATATGTTTTACAAAAAATTATTTTTTTCTGTAGAATTTTTTTTTGATATTCAAATTTTAACCCTTAAAACTACTACTTTTTTCTCAAAAAAAATTTTAAAAATTTTTTTCGATAACATTCTTACTGTATTCCCCCTTTTAAAAAAAAAAATTTTTTTAGTTATAAAATGTTGTTATTATAATTGCAACATTTTAACCCTTTTTTAAAGAAAAAAGAATCAAAAAAAATTTATATAATTGCCCAAAATAAAAAAATTTTTTGATCTCTCAAATTTTATTTTAAAAAGTGCTTTTTGTTTTCTTACAATAAATTGTTAATTTTAACGTTATGACATCCATCCAAAGACCATTCCAAAGTAAATTTAATGAGCTTTTAAAAGGGGGTAATCATAGGTGTGCGCAGGGTAAAACTGGGTGGGTGCCATAATATTTAATAATAATAATAATACGGGAACGATTTAGAAGCTGACCAGCTTGCCGATAGGGGCTACCCCTCCAAAAACCACGAGAATGATCGATATTTAGGAATCGACCAAAACTTGACCAAAACCGGACTCAAGATGTTAGAGCTGTGAAGACCGAGCTTAGAAGCAATTTTACATGGATGTTTACGGATAATTTGGTTGTCCTGATTGTCGGGGTTTTTTGGGGGGGGGAAAGGAAAAAAGTGTTGAGGGACCTGAAGTGTATTCCCGCATGTCAACATTCACCCGAACAACGGTGATGAAAATGAAATTTGTTGTCCTTGGGTCCCTTCGTTTACTGAGGCAAATGATTTTGGCCGAAGATCACGACTGAGCGGACGCGAAGAGTAGTCTTCGATACGGATTTTTAGCATGACGGGCCCCATGGGATCGTCATGTCGAATCTTTTTAAATAATAATAGTAATAATGAAGTAAATAAAACTAGAATAACAATATATCGGTATTAATACATTTTATTAATAAAATTAATTAATAATAAATTAATAAAAAAAAAATTCTTAGGAAGTTTTAAATGTTTTTGAAATAATAACAAACCGAGTACA
>JAHBCN010017184.1:0-18708 GCA_019359885.1 Listronotus oregonensis | reverse complement strand
GGCCGACCAAAGCTTTTTACAAAGGGGTTGGATAAAACAACCCTTAGAATGGATATTTTGGATCGTCATTAATACATATATTTGGTGTTTACTACCTTTAGGGTTCCGCAAAATTTCAGAGAGTTAGCATAATTAGAAATAGTCGACCAGCAAAATATTTTGCTGATCAGCAAATTAGACAGGCCCATAAAATGGTCTGCCTTAAAGCAAATTTAATATCAGTCATGTGACCGAAATAACGCCATTTTAGTAATATACACTAAATACACTAAAATGTGGTACAAGTATATAAAATTTGGTACATTTTCTTATACAATGTGGTGCTATCAAAACGCGTTTTTTGCGGGGTTGGAACAAACCTATAAAAAGCGACCAAACAACAACATATGGAATTCCTGCTCGTACATGCGTTAAAATTAGCGGAATAAATATGGAAACAGGGTTTTCCATATCTGTCTTATCTTGAGGTATAGTTGGATCATTTTAATAAAAATTCGGTGCCCTTTAAAAGAAAAAAAAACATAAAAAGTAGCAAAAAGGTTTAATTTTCATTGTCGGTCGCCTTTCTTTTTATTTGGTCTATATTATTAATTATTACAGACACGTGCGGGAAGCGGCACATTGTCAAATTCAAAGGCAACCGCAGTTAAAACCAAATCGTTTTTGGTACTTTTTATGTTTTTTTTTCTGGTCAAAGGGCGTAGAATTTTTATTTTAAAAATGATCCTACTATACAAGGCACATAGTTTACAAGATTTTTTTTGGTACCTAAAATTTTACAGCAAAATATCAGTACCATTGTTTAAAAAATGGTGCATAGAGCATAAAGAACCAAAAGCAAGGCCGCCGGCAAGGGGGGTCAGAGGGAGTCGGTCAACCCCCTGGGTTTTCAAAAATTACTTAAAATTGCCCTTAGAAAGTTTAAAAAATTATATTTTTTTTTATTAATTAAAGTGATAATATTTTTATTTGTTTTTAATTTAATTAATTCGAGACTGGTAAATTGACTTAAACCTTTTCACCCCCTATAGATTTTTTTGGCGGCGGCCCTGATCAAAATATGTACAAAAGTTAGCTTATCCCTGTTTTCTGTATGAAAAACCTTTTGAAAAACATATTCATTTATCCTCTTAAGTTATAAATTTTAATTGTAATTTAACCGCGAAACTAAAGGACTTCTGTAAGGAATCAAAAACAAATGATTATTATAGAAATATCGTTTATTTTTCGCAGAGAAACGTCGGAAAAACCGCTAAAATCGACCGTTTTTTGAAAAAAATCATAACATGAAGCTTTTTAAAGTTAGAATGCTGATCTTTTGTAATATGGTTTGTTATAATGTGTTTTTTAAAAAGGTTAAAGGTGGACGCTATTTGACGAGTAGTTGTTTTTTTTTAATCCACTTTAAAAATTTCGCAACCATATTTTGGACTATAATAAATATTTTCCAATTTAAATTTAGTAGATGGATTATTAAACTTTAAATTTTATTTCTACAATTTGGGTAGCTTCAATTTCCCAATAAATTTGCCAAAAAGTGTGAAAAACGGCCTTAAGCATTGCGATGAACGCACGATCTCACTCTTAAAGCAGAGTATTGGTACACTCTCATGCATCTCTTTGCAGTCCATCTAGAGAGGCTTAAAATTTCCCACTCTGTTCCTTTCTTTATTCTCAGACTGTCTAAGTTGTGGAACCAACTTCCTGCAGAGGTTGTCCCTTACTCTCCAAACCTTTAACTCTTCAGCTAATAATGCTGCGTGCATTATTAGGGATTTATACTCCGTTAACGGAGTATAAATCCCCCCACGCCGACCAATCAGCATGAAAAGCGAAAGAGAAAGTTTTTTTTTTCTATATCTCGCAAAGTTCAGTTGCAAACCGTACAACGCATTACAATACAATATGGACTTACTCGGACTTTTTTGGAATTGTTTTTCATGCCAAAAAAAAATGGTCCACAAAAACTCTAACAAAATATTTGTATTATCTTTGTCAAATATTAATAAACCTTGTATATATTTAACTCAAACGTAATAAATAAGGGGATTTCATCAGAGACAAATGAGAGCAATATTCTTTGTTTACTAACTTTGTATTATTTTTTCCATTCGAAATGGAATTCTCAAATTTGGTTACAAAAAATACAAATATTTTTATAGTGTCATCCACACACAAGGACTGAGCAGTCATATTTATGGCCTACCACATATTTAAAAAATATTGAAAATACTACATAAAGTGTAGTATTCCCACAAAATCCTGAAGGACGTTTAAAAAAATGACTTTAACTAAAACGAAAGATTCGACATTAAATCAGCAGTTTCCTAATTGGACACCTTATTTATTAGTTCCTTTTTGAAAACGTCTCATTTTATTAGACACGTTTTCACACAAGGATTTTCTATTCATTTTGAGTAACTACAGATTTAATTTAATTTATATGAAAAATTTACAATTAAATTGGAAATTAGAAAACGGTAACAATAAATACATAAAAATCCTAACTAGATATTTAGGATCCTATAGGCAAAAATACACAAGATGGCTATTTTACATTTTTTTAGATAAAGCCACAAATAAGGCTCTGTTCAGTTTTTGTTGGATGACCCTATATCTCTATATCTAGCTCTTTTGCTCTTCCCTTTCCAGTCACACTTGCGATGTCGCAAAGTGAGCTTTCCCGGGTTTGTTGGTGGAAAAACTGGATATCGGACTCTGTAGGGCTTCAAGAAATTCCGATGTTTCCACGAAATTGATTTTATACCGATACACAACTTAATCGATGAAAGGCACAATTAACGGTGATCAAACCAAGGACTGCTCCTGGTATTGCGTACAACCAGCTTGCTATCAATCTGGCGTCTCAGGCGTCGTCCTCGCCATAGAAAGACAACCCCGTGCACTACACAAAACGTAAAATCATCAAAAACTAGGCCTTAACCGGTCACAGCGCTTAGCCCATGAAGAAAGACACCGTCCATAAGAGCGCTTACGTAAAATAGTGTACAATAGTGTACACTATTACTGGATAATAAACAGACCTATTAGCGCACTATGTAGTCAGTCGATTGTCGAAAGAATGACAACGACTTTTTGTTGAAAGATAAAATAACTACTCTTTGTACTTACAGTGTCTGCACCCAAAAAGACAGCATATCTTCCATTCGCAGCCTTAAGGGCATTGTAACCTTCTGACAGATCATTTGATGTGTATTTGATTCCATGGAATGTCGGAATTTGACCAACGGAGAGATTTAAAAATTGTTCCATATTAACTGAAAAATAATATTAATAATATAATGCTATACCGTGTTTTCCTTTAAAAACAAATAACCATAAATATCCATAAATATCTAAAAATATAGATATACTACTCTCATATTTAATAAAGTTTTATAAATCATTCCTTCACCTTCAACTAATCTCACTTTGATATGCGAATGGCAATCCCCATAGAGTGACACATCATTTCAAACAGCATAAAATTTGCTATCCAACCGTACTAATAAACCTGAAATCGGTAAACATAGAAGCGACTCAGAAAAAAATCTATGTTAATAACAAAGACTATCGGGTTTTAATAATTTACTTTTTTAAATACTCATTTGATCAAAATATCTGCTTTACTGACAAATCAACTTCTTTCCTAAATAGAACAGTTAACAGTTAACAGGAACAACTGTAGATATTGGGAAATCCGCAACTATTTCGGAAAGATCATATTCAATAATTTCCAGAAAAGATCAACTTTTGAGCATGTTTTTATGGAAATGAAATTTCCATAAAACCATTCTTTCTGAAAGAAAATTTAACTGGCCAACTGAATCGGAAATTGAAAATTGAAAAATGTGGTGTACCGTTTTATCGTTCAAACTTTGGAAAATCAAGTTGATGAAAATGGTGCAATGGAACTCAGTAAGATAATTTGTATTTCCAGCAAGATGAAGTTCCACTTACTATGCTTTAGCAGTTGGACAGTGGTCCAATGAACAGTTTCCATGCAAATGGATTGGTAGACGAGGTGCAATGGAATGGCCCGCACGGTTCCAGACTTGATTTTTTCCTCTTCGGTTATTTAAAAACCAAAGTGTATAGCAATTTACCTGCAAATAATTAAGACTTAAGGATAAAGTTTCATTGGAATGCAAAAAAATATTACCAGACAAACTTACGCCGAAATTCGGAAGGAATTTCAAGATGGGTATTATTGTCTCGCCAATAACGGCCCACATTTTGAGCATTTGATAAAATAAAGTATTGGAAACTCGATAAACTCTTTTTATAACACACATTTTTTCTTCAAACACGCTTCTATGTCCATTTTAAGTTTATTGGTGCTGTTGGATAGCATGCCGTTTGCAGTTACACTGTGGGGGTTGCCATTTGATATATCAAAGTGAGGTTAGCTGAAGGTAAAAACGAAATAAACTTTCCCCTGTATATCCAAACCGACGCGACGTGTTCTTTGTTTTTTGTAAAGATATTTACGGTAGCACGTTTTAAAATAAAAGCACTGTTTACAATGGTTACGTAAATATTTATAATTTATTTTTTAACAAAACATCGAATTACAATTCCATAGCATCTAACAATAACTGCGCACTACAATTTATATCAATAAAAATGTGAACACCAGTAAATATACCAATGTTATTTTATTTCTCAAGAGAAAGTCAAGTGGTTATAAATCGAGAAAGTCCAAATATTTTCCAAAAAAGAGGTTAAAAGGTTCCTGAAAGAAGTTAAGGACGAACAATAATTATTAAAGAAAGTAGTGTTAGTCGTTGGAAGTTTTGGAGCTTGTAGGAGAGAACAGAGCCGTATCTAGTTATGGCCGCGCCCTTGGCGGGGCTTAATATTTGCGCCTCCCTTCCACACACCGGAGAATTTAGGGAGTATGAAATACCCCCCAATGAAAACGGGAAGTCCGGTGGCTTTCCCCAGATATTTTACAAAATTTAAGTGCAAAGTTGTAGGTTTAAAGTTTTTTAATCCGAGAATTTCGTTTCTTTAAAATACCAATTTTGTGGTAAAATTTTCGTCAAATTCTATATTTTAAATAAAAATATTAGCCCACCATTTAAAAGAGATATGATTAACATAAAACAACTTTTTTTATCTGACTAAAAAAAGTGGAATATAAATTAACTATACATCCTTATTTGTGGACGATTAAAATTTCCTCAACAATAAAATCGTAGTTACAAAAATAATGTGCATAGCAGGCCTATTAAAACGTAACATAATTTAATAAATTAAATAATATGCAACAAAATATGTGATTTAAAACGTATTTTACATGTATTTACATAAACTATTTGAAATCTTTGCTATGAAACATGTAGAAAAGATTTCAAAATATATAAGCTGTGAAATAAATTTACTGTCTGTTTTATTTTTAAGGGTATATGATACATCAAAATAAAACTAATTTAAAATTTTAATTTTTCCCAAGCTATTAGTAGTAAAGAGAACTAGTGCTGCCTCCAATTTATAAAATACCAATTTATCCGCAGCTTAAATATAAAAAATCAAATAAGTTACACTCTCGCTGTAGGTATCAGGATAAATTTATATTTCATTAATAATTTATACATTTTTTCAGTCTTAATATATTAAAAATAATTAAATGAAGTATATAAGTTAAAAATTTATTATAAAATTGTTTTGTTGATATTTATTTATTTGATAAATTTTGTCAATAAAAATAATAATATGATTATGGTACTCACAACTGATATAAAAAAAAAAATCATAGCCCATTTTGCGCCCCCCAAGTAGCTGCGCCCCTGGCGGGCTCCCATCTAGCCACCGCCTAAATACGGCCCTGGGAGAGAAGAGTTCACTTATTAACAGACTTATTTACAAATAAAAGATACTACGTTGTTTATTAAAATCACCCTTTTCAATACAAAAAAACAATGTTTCGAGAAAATTTACAATATAAAAGGGAAATAAACATAAAAGAAGTGAGTTTTTTGGACATTTGTCGTAAATTCTACATTCTTCACACAACGAAAAATGTTCCATCCAGCTATTGCAATATTTCAAAGAGGATTTTTCAACTTATCACCAACAACTAAAAAGAGGTCCACATCATTTTTGACAGATATAAAGTGCCCAGTATAAAAGATTAAGGACACGAACTAAGAGGCGAAGAAGATGCGCACTTTAATATTCAAAGAAAAAACAAGCGAACCACAGACTTCAACAAATTATTAAGAAAAATTTGTGGAATTTCTAATTCAAGATTGAATCAATAGTGATGTTGTCGTTATGTGCCAGAAAAAAAAGTAGTTTTAAATTATGATTGATGCTACGTTTTTGAGGTATTATCAAATAATGAAATGGACCATTAATTTCGATCTAACGTGTAAGCATGAGGAGCCTACGTCCATCTAGTATCGATTATCGAAATATCGATGGTAATCGATATTACCATCGATATTTCATCGGGTATAGAAATTTTAAATGCACAATACAACCAGTGGGTATAAGTACTATTAGTTTTAAACCTAATTCTTTGGACTTTCCAATGCAAACCACACTGGGCAATTTTAAAAGTTTCCGGGATTCAGGAGCCAAAATCGAGGAAAGACAGGGGGTTGGCCTTCAACTTCTGTGGAAAAGGGGTTTTTAGAAAAAAAATGAAAGAACTGATAATACCAAGAAATATTAAAGGGAAAAAAAGTTCCCGGTTTTTTCTTCTTCCAGAATTCCCGGATGAAGATTTCATAATAAAAGGAAATATTCGACCGTCAGTTCTCTGATGTGAAAGATTGTTTAAAATTTTTAAAAAAAAAATATTTTAAAATTTAGTACTTTTTTTTATTTTTTTTTAAGCGCCCCCGGGTTTTTTTTAATTTTTTTTTTTAAAGAACCCCCTTTTGGGGGTCGGGGAAAAGGATTTAAGGTGGGGGAATTAAAAAACTCTCATACCCAAATTTTTTTCGTATAGCCGCATTAAAATATATATTTTATTTGGGTTTTTTTCCAAACGGTTTTTCCCCGATTGGCCACAGGAGATAACGTCTTTCGGTAATTTTTTTAAAATTTAAAAAAATAAATTATACACCTTTTTAAAAGGGAAAAGGAAATAATCTATGCCTCTGCTGTAAAGGTTTTTTTAAAAATATAATTCGTTAAAAGAAAATATTATCTAAACATAACCGATTTTAGGGTGACTTTCACTCAAGGAAATATTAAAACTAAATCCAAATTTTAAAAACATTACAGCAGAAGCCTAGTTTTTAAAAATATTTATATGGGTTTTTAAAAATTATCGATAACTTATACCGTTTTTGAAAAAAAACATTATGCCCCGAACCCCAAATTGATCCATTTTTTGGGGAATGGAATTGCAGGCAGGTAAAGGATTCGTCTTTTCGACATCAAAACGAGGAAAAGTTAAATATTTCGATACGATTTTACGAAAAATTTGTAATAATGTTTTTTTTTTTTTTTAATTTTATGCATAGCAATGGTGATTCCTATTAAAATATAAAGTAAAGCTTTATTTTTATACTTACTATCTACAGAAGTCCAAGCCGGAATATGGTAGTACAAAAGAGGTGTATTTGGTGCAGCTTCCGAAATAAGCTTCAAGTAGTCGACCAGTTCTTGGGGTGTTTTGGGTTTGAAGTACAATTCAGGAAGACACAAAAGCGAGTCAACTCCAATTTTTTCCGCATGTCTGGCTAATTCTTGGGCGTCTGGAAGGGGACAACCTCCCACTTGGACCATGAGATGTTGCTTGGTTTGTTTTACGGCAGCTACCCAGGCTTCGGCTACATCTTTACGTTCTTGAACTGTCATTGACATACCTTCACCAGGACGTACCATGAACTGGAAAATAAATTAAAATATTGTTAGGTTCTTAATGGCCGGTTGCAAAGATAGAAAAAATGTTTTTTATTAAAATGTAGGTTTTTTCCATACTATCTTTTGAAATTAGCAGTAATAAAAATACGCATTAAAAAAATGGTAAATCCCATGAAATTTTGAAGTAGTCAAATATTGGCTCCCTAATTATTTTAGAAAAATGCTATTGGGATTTATTGAAGAGCACAATAAGTTCCACCCAAAATGAAAATTTGAATTTTTCAACCAACCACTAAAGAGTAAACGCTCTTTCTGCAACGTAGTATCTCATTATGCAACCCTGTACTCTAGAAATCAATAATAAAAACACCATATCGACTTATCAGTGACAATTTAGATCATTAATTTATTGTCATTGCCAAAACTGAAAATTTATACGGAATTTCAAAAAGAATCCTCGCATTTCATTTTAGTTTACAGCTAATTCCAACACATGCACCTCACAGTTACGCAAGACAATAAACAAATTTGTCTACATTTAGAAATCAATTTTTTACGAAAATATCAGGATTTAATCAAATGCTCAAATATCCTCCATTAACTCCAGACAATACCCAAACGATTATAAACCTACTTTCTACGTTTAGTTGGTACATCGATATTCTGGCACATTCAGGGAAATAGCATTCCTTAGCTGGTCTAAATTTTCATATTTTTTATTGGTATAAAGCTTATTTTTAAATGTCCCTATAGAAAAAATCGTTTGGCGAAAAATCCGGAGACCTGGCTGGCCAAGATATTGCGTGGTTCGGGCCTATGATGTCGTTATTAAATGCGTTGCTCAAGTATTCGCGCACAGCTCTGGACGTGTGCTGGGCAGCCATCCATTTGATACCAAATCTCTGATTTTCACGAGCAAGGTTGTTCAAAGCAGGCAAAATTTGTTCCTAAAAGTTCCAGAAGTAGTCCTCATTCAAATTTCGGTCAAGGAAAAATGGTCCGGATATGGCCGAAAATTCCGCCAAAACATTATTTTTTGTGGATATTGAGTCCTTGTTCAACAAATCGATTTTGGTTTTTGGAATTTTAAATGTTGGGTTCGTTGTTCAATGTAAAAGTGATTCGTCAGTAAGCAAATATTTGTAAAAACCTCTGTCAGTGTTTGTCCTCTCCATCATCTCAAAGCAAATTCTGTCGTCGTATTTCGTCTCCGTCTCTTAATTCTTGGTGTCTTTCGTACTTGTAAGCTGCGTATTTTACATCTTAAAATTCGAGTATTGTGGTGTGGTCTTGTCCAGTAATGTCCTCCAGTTGTCTCGTGCTAATGTTTCCTTCCTCCTCTCACAAAGTATCACGTCTAAATCCCTCTCGTTTTGTACAATTGGTCTCTGATTTTCACGTCGATTTTCTTCACATTTGCAATTATTGATTAGTGCCTGTAGTTTCAAATTTTTTTATCGTCCGTTCTATTGATTTACTTGGTATTCGATTGTAAAATAGGCTGCACTTGCTTTTTTTACTGGGCTAGCACTAACTACTTTTAAAAATATTAGAGAATCCTAAAATATTAATCTCAGATGCGGCATCTGAACCTAATAAAAGATTATAAAATTTATTCAGCCTTAAAATTTTACAAATTTCATCCTTATAAATTGAACAGTGCACCTAACACTAAAAATACAATAATAATAACTTTATTCAAATATATGTCACAGATTACTGAGTATATGTCATAAAAACAAGACCAAGTTTCCAATGTCTAAAAAGCTCAAAATATAACCAAAAACACGAATTCCTAAAATTTCCAATGCGATGTGAATTACAAATTGTAAACAAAACAATTGGAAAAACGATTACGTTACAAATATCGAATTGACATTCAAATTTGGCGTATATGGGCTTGAATGAGATTGAGCAATCCTGTGTAAGTTTACGACCCTTGGGCTGCGGCAAAATTTTTTAGAACAATACAAGGGGAATCCTAAAAACCCAAATGTTTAGCGGTTTCTTGGAGATTTAAGGAATACTTAACGCTAAGGGTTCCTTAAAATTGTTAGTACAAAAACTATTAAAGGAACACAACCAGCGTTTCAAACCAAATTTGGTATGATAACTCATAGAGACAAGGTCTTAATTCAGATATATTTTACGAGCATTACGTTAACGGGTATTTTTGGGGAACCACGTAAAAAATGGGATAACAAAATAAAAACAAATTTGGTTCTGGGAATAGGTTGTGTAAGAAAGACACAGACATTCGTTAATAGGTTTTAAAGAGATCATGAATTGCATAAATTTTACATTTAAACTCTGTTTTAAAGTATTATAAATATGTTTTACTTACCCAGTACTGCTGGAATCCCTGAATCAGCCAAGAATTTAGCATATTTTGGAATTACTTCGGTATTAACGGATCTAAAATAAACATAAACGATGTCTAAAAAGAAATCTAATATGCAAAGTCTTAAGATACATTCCCTGGTTTTTTGTATATACCGGGTGATCCCAGAGGTGGTCTCCCTGTAAAATGTTTATTTTTCAAAATAAAAATAATAATTTTTGTATGTCGATATTTGACTTAAATATGCATTGTTTAACCTATTCAATAATTTTTTATCACTGCCGGTTTACCCGGAAATGATTAGTACTTTCAAATTTTAAGTGGCATCACTGGGATGTTTTCTCTTATTTCGATAGGGTATGGCATTCGGAATACAAATGACACTTCATATATATTTTTGGTAATTGTCTCGAAAGTTGCCTCAACTACGATTTTGACCAAATTTGGTATACGGAGTTTTTTGAGGCGCTGATCACGAATCTGATTTTTTCAGCAACGTTTCGTTTTCAAAATATTCATCATCAAAGTTGAAAATCAAACTAACCTCATTTTCACTCACTTCTCTTTTAAAAATCATTTTTTATGTTTATTTTACACCTTTTTTCCATGTAAAACGGTATAAAAGAAATAAAAAAACAGATTTTTAAAAGGTGTTTATAAAATATTGTGTGCCAATTTAATGTAAAAATTAAGAATTATCTGCAAAAAGAAGGAGAAATGGTGTAAATGAGTTTAGTTTGATTTTCAGCTTTGATGATGAATATCTCGAAAACGAAACATCGCCGATTTTTTTAGAATCGTGATCAGTGCCCAAAAAAACCCTTGTATACTTTAATTTGGTCAAAATCAGATTTGAGAAACTTTTGAGACAGTTACCATATTTTTTTATATTTTTGCTGTAAATACACTCCTAAACAAAATTAACGCAACAATATACAATTCTTCAAAAAATTAATTCATCTTTTCCTTATTCCACTTTTGAAGTTTATAAAGTATTTAAATAGTAGGCTATGAATATTTTGTTTCGTTGTTAATGACACCAATCAAAACAATTGACAGTTTAAAAAACAAATTCCGAAAAATTGGAAAATGACAGAAACAAGGAACTTAACTGAACACGAAGTAGTAAGAGCATTAGTTTTATTGGACGAGGGATATTGTCAAAGTTATGCTGCTATTTTGTTAGGCAAACATCGTTTTACAATAAGTCGTATGGTAAGAAGTTTGATTAAAGTAGGAACTTATGCTTAAGGCCAGGGCTGCCGCTCTCCTCATTAATTTCCCCAAGTGCTTTTTTCTTTTGCTGACCATAAAGGTGCAGGCGACCTGTCTCTATTTTATAGGTATTTTCACGGATTCTGCTTCGAGAAATTACCCAATCCCTAAAGGGTCAAGACTGTGGTACCTACTCCTTGCAAAGTTATTTCCTTTTACTGCAAACGTCTAAATATTTAAGACCCCTGTTAATAAACTGCCCCTTACTACACTTAAAATACCCACAGTAAGTTAGTACTTTGGCTCTAACCTTCATATTTAAAAAACAAATCCCAACGTCATTTTTAAATTAATAAAATTTAATAAAGAATACAAGGTACACATACGGAAAAAAGAATATACTAAATTTAAGGATAATAATATTAGTATAAGGTTATCTTAGCTTTGTATATCCCCAAGACTATATTGTTTTAATTTGAGAATTTAAAATCTTCATTTAAATTTATTTAAATTAAATACACACATCGTTATTTGTAACATATGAAAGATTTATTTTTATGCATGCAATTGAATCAAATTGTTACTATAAAGATTTAGAATGAAGATATCAGTAGCTCAGCATAAGTCGAAAGTTTCTTTAGAAATAAATATATGATTTTGTTATATTGAAGATTCTACCGAATCTGAAAAGTTAATTCGGAAATGTTAGTATGTTTAAAAAAACACAACTTCTCAAAGCAAAATTACGCCTTATTTAAAATAAAATTTCGTACTTTAAATCTGAGCCTACAATTTGTATTTCTAAGAATATGATATACTCAAATTAAATATTTAAATTTTGGTTTTATTATAGCAAATCTTTGGTATAAGTAGGTTTTGTTTTATTTAGTGATATTGTAATATTAAAATGAAAATATTAACTATTTAATTTAATAATTTTAACATGTTCGGTTTAATATGCTTACATTTTTAAAACTAAAATATGTACAGGGTGTAACAAATTCGAGTGTATCCATGGGGATCTTGGAAACCATGGAATACAATCGTTTAGCAAAGTTGGCTTGCCAACAAAATGCGTTTAAAGTGTCAGTTTTCCGAATAGTTCCAAAGATATACGGGAAAAACCAAAATTTTGAAAATGTATTTTATTTTTTTCTAACCCTATTTATTAACCGATTTTAAAATTAATAACACATTACATAGCCACTTTATTTCCGCTAATATTAGTGTTTTTGGATTTGCCATTCAACGTTTCGTTTTCTGACGACCATCATCAACTTTATTTTTCTTGTGTACGCCATATAGGATCTCTTTCACTCTCATTACTTCTGAGCTAAGTACCGAACCACAAATCTGATATGCAAGTGTGATACATCGTTGAATAGGTCATTCAATAAAAACTCAAAACTAAAAAAATCCAATATGGCGTCCACAAGAAAAATAAAGTTGATGATGGTCGTCATAAAATTAAACGTTGAATGGCAAATCCAAAACACTAATATTTAGCGGAAATAAAGTGGCTATGTAAATGTGTTATTAATTTTAAAAATCGGTTAATAAATAAGGTTGGAGAAAAGATCAATTTTTAAAAATTTTATTTTTTCGTATATCTCTGGAACTATTCGGAAAAATACACATTTTAAAGGCATTTTGTAGGGCAAGTGAATGCGCAACTTTACCTTAATTTAACCAACCCATCTTACGGTTTTAAGATCCCCATGCATACACTCGAATTTTTACACCCTGTATAATACGTTTAAAGAGAAGCTGCTGCAATAATAACTGAACACATTCTTTTTTAACGTAACCGGATTTTTTTCCGTATTCAGCCAATTTTAGTAAAATAATGTTGTATATGACCTCAACACTGTTGACCTAAACAACGTTACTTTCATTAAAATTGGAAATACGAAAAATATACGGTTACTTTTTCAAAAATGATAAAAATCCATTATTACGTTTAGCTAACATTAATATAGGTATACAATTTTTTAAAAGTTTTTTCGCTGTGTTAAAAAAGTCCATTATAATTATAACAGGTTTCGCTGACAACTACAAAAAACAACAGGTAAAAATCTTAACGTTTATTAAAAAAATATCTTGCTGAAGCTTTTTAAAAATCTGTTAAATAACAAAATATAATTTTTATTATAGAAGAATTAACTTTAAGTTCTACTTTCTTGGAAAAAGAAACAGTCTTGTTCTCAACTTCATAACGAAATAAAAATCAATTCAGCTAGTTTTCTTTGAAGAGCCATTCGAGGCCCAACCAACGGGATTAGTTCTTTAAGAAGGCCTTCGGACAACCTTGGCAACTGGTCTTCCTCTATGACATTTTCTAAAAAAATAAAATAAACATTCGAAATGCTAAAATTGAAATATTAAGCAACACATTTTTCTGTAATAAGTAAATAGGTGGGTATATCAGATTTCTATACCAATATACAGATAAATAAAAATAAAATATAAATAAAATGCATGTTAAAATTTAATTTAAAAGTAAATTAACTCCTATACTTATACAGGGGCGACAAACTACAAGTACAAAGTGTTTCAAATATAATTAATTCAAAAAACTGTCTCTCAAATAGTATACTAGGTTTTACTAGGTACTTCTAAACATTTAACTAAATAGGTAAAGATACTCAGGCTTATACAATATATAGAAAGCAAGATACATAATATGTATTATTATTATAAATTTTATTTGTATGATTTTTTTTCAACTAGGTGCAGTTTGGGGTACCTACAGGCTACAGGGAGTCAAAGTTTTAAAATAATATACTTAACTAAAAGCAGTTTGCTTAGAATAGCTTTAGTCAATTTCATTTACCCATATTCCTACCTGGCAAGTTTTAAAAAATGTAACGCGCGCCAATGCCTTTCAATTCCATTTAGGATTTTTTGCATAGTTAAATAAGTAATTTTTATTTTAAAAATAATGCCTAAAAATATACAATTTATTAGACATGTAGGAAGGTATATGTATGTATTGTTTGTTAGGTATACTGAATTTTAGCACACTCTGTACTCATATTCTGTAGCCTGTAACAATATTAATGGTTTATACAATGTACTTAGTAGTGTTTTTAATCAGTTAATATCTAACATTTTATATAAACATGTTTAGTTACGAAACAAAAGCGTATGCTCCTATAGGTAAGTTTATTTAAATAAAAAATGCCTGTTTTGGTGACAATTGAGATCTATCGACCCTTGGTTTTTTGGACAACAGTTTTATAAAACAATGGTGTAAATACTTACCTTTGAAGGCTTGGGTAACACTATCACATCCCCACTGTTGTAAAATGTCTTCAACATCCATTATTTAATCGTACAAACACCCAAAACAAAAACACGTGCAACGAGACGAGAACAGTCCGATTAAATTTCGCTATACCCTTCACCTTGATCTATAATCACACGAATGACCGAGCAAACCGAGCACCGCCAGTTTCCGGTGCCAATCGGGGTACATCGTAGGTGGACTTTCTAGAAATGAAAATTTCCGAATTTCAAAAATTTTATATTTAGATTATATTGGAAATATATTTTCAAATTGAGCAATCCAAATGTTTCAAATTGAACATACAGGACGCGTTCTTTAAATGATATGTCATTTTAATTGTAAATGACCAGTTTTTATTTTAAAAGTAACTGAAATTCAAAGGAAAATTATATGTTATTTTAAACTGAAGAATAAAGAAGTTCAAACCAAAATCATGAAAGTCTTAGCTTTAGACTGTATTTTTAAAGTGAAAATATATTCTGAGGATATGAAATAATTTTATTAATCATTTTGAAATATTTCTTTTAAGGTGGCTTTCTTCAAATAAGAATCGGTAATCTCAATTTAAATAAATATAAATAAAAATATCTAAATACTCTATTTGATAATATGTTTTTTTCTGTGCGCAGGGATTAATCGAATTTGGTTGTGTTTACTTACGCTGCTAATATTAAATTATGATATGCTTAATTTATTTAAATGACTATTGTGTTTGTAATATTTATCATTTACATTAAATTTATTTTTTTTTAAGTATAAATTATTTAAATACTTTATCAACAATATTTACTTGACTTATAGTGATAACTAAGTGAATATTTGATGTTTGCTTTTACGTTGCTATTAATAGTTTAGAATTGTTTAAAAAATTACATAATATAACGTTATTATAAGGTTTTTTATGAAGGTTTTTACCTAATTACAAAACAGTTCTGTGATAGGTGCCCTTTATAAGGTCGTTTTTCCGGCGATATCTTAAAACCTTTTTACGCGTTTTTCCGAAAAAAATTTATTGAAAAACCCAAAAGCCTCGAGAAACTTTTTTAAAAATTTTTTTCAAGTTTCTAATTCCACCGTTAGAGGGCGTAAAACTAAGAACAAAATTGAAAAGGATTATTAAAAAATATTCCATATTAACTTATGTCGAAATTTGAAAAAATTAAATTAAATTTTTTGGGTTAAACCCGGATTTCGATAAACTTGGGCTTGTTTAAAAGAGCTTTTACCAGGGCTAAAGATAAAATAGTGGTATATTTTTTTTTTTTGTTTTATATCTAGAGACTGATTTGTGTCAAAGTTATGAATTTTGTCAATTTTTTCAAAAAAAAAATGCATTGGTGTTATTATTATAAGCCCATTAAATAGAGCATAAAAAAGTAAAAAAACTGGTGAAAACCGCAACTCGATATCTTAATTAATTCTCGACTTATTGCCGAAAAACTGCATTGCTCGTATCCTTTCCTATTTTAAGTTGTCAGAAAAGCATTTTGAAAATTTTTAAAATAAACGGCCAGTATATCGTATGCCTCGGTGGTAGAATAAGGCATAACTTAAAATTACTTAATAACGATTACCAACTCTACTACTAATAATAATAGCGATGAACTGCGATAAACAGGAACTAAATTTAAAATTATCATGTTTGACAAACAATGCACTTGCCATTTTTGACGTCCCTGTTTTTTGTGATTTTTGACGCCCCGGCACTCTTGATAAAAACGCCGCGTTGTTTTTCGGCAAATAAGTCGAGAATTAATTAGGATATCGAAATGCGGTTTTTACCAGTTTCTTAACTTTTTATGCTCTTTTTAATGGGCTCATAATAATAATATCATTGCATTTAAATTTTTCGAAAAAATTGTCAAAATTTATAACTTTGACACAATTCAGTCTCTAGATATTTTAACTTAAGCCCGGGAAAAGTTTTTAAAAAAACAACCCCTTTGGTTTATAAAAATTTGGGTTGAAAAAAATTTTTTTAAAATTTTTTTTAAAATGTAGGGGGAACAGGGGGTAAGATGACAAAAGGGGTATGATGACTATCCCCGGGAAATTTTTTCCCTTTAAAAATTTATTATTTTAAATTGTACATTTGGCAACGTTTAAGGCGTGAAATGTAGTAGTGCGGGAAAACCGTTTTGCAGCAGTTTGAGTTTGGCGTACCCTGGTCGGGGTTGTTTCAAGGGCCTATAATATTTTTATTAGAGTATTTAGTGGTTTTTCCTTTTAAGAGTAAGTATGATTTTTATTATTTTTACAAACAATATACTGATATAAAAAGTAAACAAAAACCCCTGCTTAGATGTATAGATTTTTTTTATTTTAATTTAGGAAAAAAAAAAATAAAAATTATTTGGTATCAGGGGGAAGATGACAGGGGGGGGAACGATTTGCCCTCTTACCCCATAAATATTATGTTTTACCCTTCAGTATAAAAAAAAAATAACAATGTTATTGTTTTTTTATTGCAGAATGCCCAGAAAGTACAAACGAGAGACCAACCGTAGAGAATGGGATGAAAATTCCCTCAGGTTAGCACTACAAGCTCTGGGAAAAAGGGACTTTTTTTGTTGTAAAGCGTTTTGGGCGACAATCCTGGGGCAGTAATTTCAGACAGAAATCTCGGTCCTTTATTTGCCGAAGCTTACCTTTAAAAAACTTTTTTATTTTAAGCAATGCTGTAAAAGAGTTCAAAATTTTTGGTATCGAACCATTTAATCCCATAATTTTTAATGATTTTTCCGCAGAAATAACGACAAAAGGGATAACCCAAAAAAACGCTGTATTAATTTACCAAAAATGGGGTTTTAAAAGGGAAATTTTTTTATTTCCTTTTAAACCCTTGACTCGCAATCAGATTCTGATGATGGCGTTCCCTTTTTCTATCCCTTTAAAAAAATCAGACTGAACCAGACACCACAACAAAAAGAGCCCAATTTAATGAATTAGGGAACGCTTCGATAAACAAAAGGGCAAGTGGAAATTTATTTAAAGAAAAAACCCAAAAAGTTTTTTAAAAAAAATTAGGGGCCCAAAACAAAATCAAAAAAATTTGCATCTGTTATTACAAAACCCCCTTTTAAAAAAAAGTTTTGGAAATAAAACAAAAAGAAAAAAGGAAAAAAAAAATTTAAAAAAAAAAAGATTGAAAAAAAAGGGGTATTAGGGGGGAAAGAAAATAAGAAAAAAAAAAAAAATTTTGGGGGAAAGGGAAAAAAAAATTTTGGGCAGCCAACAGCCAAAAATCGCTACGATAAGGCTGGCCCCAAGTTCCCAATTTATTAATCGAATACACATGAAATTCAATACAATTGTCCCGGGTTTTAACGAATTTTTTTACAGACCCCCAATTGAAAATTGAATCCCCAAAAATTTATCTTGTTTGTTGGGGGGGGTTTTTTTTTTTTTAAGATGGCGAGTTCTATTGCGATTTTTGCATAAAAGCCATCTTACCCCCCCAAAATTTTGTCATCTTTTCCCCCAAAAATTTTTGGGTAAGATGAGTAAAATTTAGTTTTTTTGTGTTTGTTTTTTTTTAAAAAAAATGGTTTATTTTTTTTGGTATTTTTCTATCTTTAAAAATGTAGTAAATATATTTGTAGTTTTATATTTTCATTTTCACTTTTTAAAAAAATATTTTCGTTATTAATTTGGGGGTTTTCCTTAATATCGTCATCTTACCCCACCCCCTTTTTCCCCCACATTTTTCTTCTCCCCCCCTATATTTGACAGGGTTTAAAGGGAAAAAAAATTTTAAAAGAAAAAAATTTTTTTTTTACATAGTTTGTAAGAAAACTATTAACGACATCAGGAATATTGAATATTTTTGAATAATACTTTTTTTAATTTTTTTTTTTTCGCTCCCCCCCGGGGGGAATTAGGGAAAAATTTAAAAATTTTTTGGGGGTTTTTTTTCGAGGCTGGTTTTACTATAAATATTTTTTTTTTCCCCCAAACTAAGGGGTGAAAAAAATTTTGAGATTCGCCGGGGGCATTTTTACTACCCATATATAAAATACCGTTTTCACCCCCCGAATAA